>NMUC01000173.1:0-14286 GCA_002319055.1 Knufia petricola | reverse complement strand
TCGTGTACTCGACAGATGTCTATCATGCAGGATCAACTTCGTAGCATGGGACGCCGTGGTGAGCGTGTGTCCTCCAAATGCCGAGCTCAACGACTCACCAGCGATGGAAGCGTCGACCTATGTGACCATCCACCATGGGAGGTGTTCAACTACCATTCAGGCAAGCTACTCGTAATGACTGAAACGTGACGTAGCATGGGAACGGGAGGATGAACAAATGGCACATCGTGGGTCAGGCACCATGTGGTGAAGACTTGGCAAACAGGGGTCGGTCAAAGAGGCTGCTGTTCTGTTCGACAGTAAGCACGACGACGGAATCTGTCCTTGCATCAGGTCTGATGACGTGACATTCATCAAGGCCAACAGACGGAGCGTAGTTTTCTTCTATTAGGCACGGTGTGCCCAAGCAACATTCGAGATTGGCTCTGAACCAGTGTAACCGCGTCAGACGTATGAATGGATCAAGCGAGGATGGACGATGGCACTGAGAACGCTTCGTGGCGTCTTTTAGCATGGGCGAAGTAGGTAAGACGCTTTCTGGTCTGGTGCCATGCTCGTCATACGTTCCTTGAACACTGTCGGTGCTCGATTGGTAGAATGAAGTACAAGCCAGATACGAAACCGATCGACTAATCCTGCTTTGCCCATCGTGCAAGTTTCGTTGATGCACGCCCATTCTACCATTTCGTCACACAGCACAACAAGACTGTTGCTTACTTTTGGCTGTTGGTGCAGTGCGATCCCCTTCCCATGTTTCAGCGTGCTGCAGCCGCATTACGGCCACCAATCTGAGTCGGCGCAATGCGGAGAAGTACTCCGCTTCACCCATCTTGGTCGGTGTAGGCTGTGCTCCATCGAACAGGCAGCACTGCCAAGGTGGTCCATTATACGTTTCAAAACAACAGTTTCGATGATGCTGTCCCAAGCTGATTGAACAGATCCCGATGTTTCGAAGACTTCTATAGAGGGTCCTCAGCAGTTACAGTCGAGTTTGGAGTGGAGGTTTGACATAAAGCACATCAAAGACTCGTGGGCAGTGCATACTGCATACGCCCTCTGTCAGCCTCGCACGGCACTACAGCAACCACCAGAAGTGTAGGGTTATCAAGAACCAGGGTCATGCCTCGCCAGACAATCCAGATCAGTCTCAGGGTCAAATGGATTTCCACCTCATTTTCGTTCTCCAACCTCGTTCTGCAGTCCATCATTTTGGTCCATGATTGTTCCGGTTGGTCACATGTCATTGTCCTCAGCCTCCATGATGGCGAGTGCTTTGGCTCTAAGTTATCCTGAAAACTGCACTCGGACCGAAATTTGTCACAGGTAGTGCTTGCAGAGGCTATACAGTGTTGCGTCTGTGGTTGTCTGTTGCCTAGGCTTGATTTCCGAGTTGTCCTTTTCGACGTTCTTCTGAACACTACAATCATGTGGGTGGGTCTTTTCCGTCAGCTTTTGTTCGGCCTGCATGACTGCGGCATCGAGTCTCGACGACATGGCGTCCATAGATGGGTCGTTGCCATCAAGCTCATCACAAAGCCGAAGAAATAGAGGACTGCGGATGATGTCCCATTTCTGTAGCCCAATAATTCTTCCAGTGGTGAGGCAGATACGATGCGCACAGCCTCCCTGCTGTCACAGCACCAAGAACTGCGTGGCATCATACTCCATGGCGTTATCACGGTTGAGGGCAAAACGTACGGCCAGTGCACCGCTGTGGTGATGTATACTCACTGCCTCTGTACCAGCGGTTCGTTTGCTGCCATTACAGCTAGAAAGGATAGTTTCAATTCGTCAAGGCCTTGAACAATGTGCCATAAGTGCAAGTGCAATGAACTAGGCTCCATGGAATTACTCTACCAATCGGCGAGAAAAAATATGTGGAATTAGAGTTGGGTATTTTACAGAAGAGTACCTTGAATAATACAACGGAAATCTGTGAAATCCAGAGCTGCTTAATAGCAGCAAGTAAAATCGCGGTTTAACGCCTTTCAACAACAGGCAAATCACGTGAATGCCAAGCAGCGACGAGATTAGAGATATTTATGGAAACCAAGGTCGAGTCCTTCATCGACCCTGTAGATCGCTAGTAACAGTTAAAAGTCGAGGCATAAGATGTTCCGCAGTGAAGCATTTTGTAGGGACTCCTCCGGGAAACCAAGTTTTCGATCTCAAGCTCCTCGAGGTTATGTAGTGCGTTGTATATCCCGAGACTTTTTCTGAATCGACATGGAAATTCCAGATTTTCAAGAGACGGGTTGATGGGGTTTGTAGCTTCTAGTGACGACATATTCTAGTCTACCCATATAGCTGTCTCCTTCCAGTCATCAGGGAAGGGACGCGGGTCCCCAGTATAACTTATGTGGGATAATCCAGTCCTTCTAAAACGGCCTGAGGTCCCACGTTCCAAGACAAGAAAGAATTCGAAGAGATTTTCGCCCCCTGCGGTCATGCCCCTGTGAAGCCAGTAAGTTTCCGACAACTTCCGCGAGTATCCTAGGTAGAACAAAAATGCTGATGCCATATAATTAACATCATCGATCTCTTCGCCGGGAGTAGGATCGCGCCAAATAACGCCAGGCCCGCGTGACTTGGTGTCTGCGCCCCTTCTCATCTTCCCACGTAATTGCACAGCTCCCCCACCATGCCCGGGAGAATTTTCACGCAGAGCTAGAACATCTGCTCCGGGAGTGAAACCTAGGCAAAGGTTCATTGTGACTGGCCACATCTGGCTGGCCCAGCTCCAGGTCGGCACGGATGTAATCGGATCCTTCCCAGAAGTTTCCAACCACCTTGGGTCTCGTTGCCCTGGTACGTGCCAGAGTAGACTCCATAAGAAAAATCTGGTAGACAGGCCAAACACGAACTTGTCACCAGTCTGGATCTCCACTTCTCTTATCACACCTTGCAATGCGTTGAGATAATCGCAGCTTTTGGTCATCTTCCGCCCCATATAGTCATCGACGAGCTGGAACCACATGGGAAGCCATTGAGGCAATTTTCCAGTCGGTAGGACCAAAGCCTCGATAGTTTTTCTTCTGTCCCAAGGAATTAATTCCTTTGGACGACCGAAATAGCTAGGTAGTACTGGTCGGTTGGCAATTTCTTGGCAATACCAAAAGACTTCGTAATTGGAGAATATCAACAAGCGACGAGCCAGGACACATTCTTGAAGGGTCCAGGCGCGCTTATTGAGGGGATGGTCCAGGTCGACGACCTGGTCATGCTTACCGCCGTCATGGTATCTTGCAATGGAATGAAGCGTCATCTTGACAGGTCTACCGTCCACCAGAGCCGGAAAGTCGCATATGGGTGCATCCGGAACGTCCCTCGGCTCCAGGATGCCTTGGTTCGAGTTGGATGAAGAGGCTGCCGCCAAGATAAAAGTAGCATTTTTGAATATGTCTTTCATGCAAGACATCTCTGCAGTCATGTCCCCCTCGTCATCTTGGACAATGCAGAGAGCGTCGATCCAGAGGTAGCGGATGCCGACCATGCGAACAACTTTAATGGCATCCTGAATGCATTGTCCTAAGTCTTGGAACCGTATTGCGTTCATGAAATGCTCTTTCTCGCTCCTTGTGAGGAGGACCTGCCGCTGGTTTGGCCCACCCCAGCAATAGCTGAGACATGCGTATTCATCCCGCCTGCGTCGTTTGTTTTCCAAGAGCCTACAGAAGCTGCCCTGCATTTGGTCATCAGGCATCAAATCAAGCACTCTTGTTGGCAATGCTGGTGGATCTTCAACACCTGCATGACATTTCTTGTGGCCTTTTGAACAGTTACTGAGCAGGGACTCTGCTGCAGACATTATCTCTGTTCCAGCCAAGTCGCGGATTAGAGATAAAATGCCATATTTGGCAGGAACGCGCTCGGCTGTAAGACCAATCTCTCGTTAGATGCTAATTCCACTCTGTCAAACGGCCCGAGCATACCTTGATCTGCCAAAATGCAAATTTCCTGAGAACAACCGACATAGTGCCTCTGATAGAATCTCAAGTCCAATGAAATTTGAAGTGTCAGGTGCTTTGTGTCTTCGTGCCAGAGTATCTTAACTCCCTCTGAAGGAGCGGGCTGCGGGCAGAGCTGTCGCGACTTGTTCCTCAGAGAATAACATGCTTTGCATAGTGGGCATGAAAACGTCTCCAAATCCCAGAGATAGGGATATCTAGGGGGAGTAAAGAGTTCTGTAGAGTGTACAAATCCGTTGGGTGTAGCGGCTTGTCGAAGGCCGGAAGAACTCATCAACGATCTACACGTGTCGCATAGGGGATTCTTGATCCCATCGTGCTCGCTCACGCACCACCATCCTTCTTGAAAGGCCATAGTGCGTGCTCAGATGAGGTAGAACCATTTCGAGGCAGAGCAACTGGAACTGAGACTAGGCGTTGTAAATAACCCGGCCCCCGCATATGGGGAAAAGCCTGCCAAGATATCAGGCAGAAGTGCCAAGATAAGTTTTACAGTGTGGCAGAACTGAGCGCTACAGAAGCAGGGAATAAGACTGGTCAAGATGGTATATCATGTGCGTGCCGAGATAAAAGCTGTTAAGGCCACGAAGAAGTTGCAGATGGGTACCCTGTGGCTGGCTTGAAGCTGACCTCCGATCAATTCGCACATCTCTTGCCGCTGTTATGGAATTACCTCCCCAGAATGCGGAGATGGAACGCACTGTATCAATGTGTAAGATTCAGCACGTGATTCAGATAAGCTCATGCTGATTGGCAACAGGAGTAGCTTTTACTGGTCTAAATATGGCCTAGCGTACAGACAGAGCGGGTCAAATACGGGTCTCAAAAATATTCTGCGTATGTGCAGACCCGAAGCTGCAATTGAAAACGTCTGTATAGTAACACAAAGATTGCAAGAATACAAGGCAGATAAGCATCTGTACAGCATTGTAGCAAGGCCCGGTATTGCCATCCTTCCGTATCCAGTGCGCAAGAACATTAAGAAATACACACTGATCAAAGAGATGCATACTTCTGCCGATAAACGTAGTGCCCAGTCGGCTACAATCTTTCGAGGTCCACTGTGGGTAGGTAATTTTTAGACAGTGACCGCTTGCTCTTAACCACAGACAGGTATCCTGGCTTCATCGAACGGCTAGCGATTTTTGACGATAGTCTTCTGCCTCCTCGCACTTGCCCTGCTGTCGGAGCACTTCCGCCAGGTTGTTCATGCTCGTCAGCGTGGCAGGATGCTCGCCTCCGAACACGACCACAGTCACCTGTTTGAGAAACACGCGTACTTCGCTTTCATCGTTCCATCTGCCCAGTCCACGCAATAGGTTGCCTACCGTTTCTAAGCACTCTTGATCTCGATCGAGCATTCGTAACGCCGGTCCACACGCTAATACCGCTGCTGTGAAGTTAGCCATGACGTGAGGCACTATCCGCGTTTTGGTGCCGAAGTCACCCGCATGATTGCGTACCGTAGTGCTAAGAAGCTCAAGTACGGTCAAGCTCCATTCCCGCCGCAGATCACGTCCAGACGATCGTGACTCCACACATGCACAAGCTTGTGCATTCCATAGGCAGCCCGTCCGCGTTCAAGGTGTTGAAAGACGTCTTGATCGCATTGCCTCAGCAAGGTCAACGAGCGCACCACGACCTCAGTGTGGATGACCCCAAAACACTGATCGGGATGGTGGAAGTGGCCGAGTCATCAGGAGCTCTCAACTGCTATCAGCGACGATTCGCCCTGGCGCGACTGGCGCAGGTGTACCATCGGGCGTGTCAGCAGTACGGTAAGAGGTTTGGCGTGGTGCGCAAGATAGACAAGACGGCCGCTTTCGAGACAATGATCGAGCGGGTCTGGGGGTGTCCCTTTCCCCACGAACATCGCGGGACTTCGAAGACGAAGCACGGGTTGATCGATGCCAAGACGACGGCCGCGGTTCGGTGGAACAAACACAAAAGCAAGCTGGTGCGGTTCTTGGATGCGGGCCAGCGGTGGCTGGGTCTGGTCAAACAGTACGGATGGTCGGTGCTGGCTCTGATCGCGCCCGACTGGGACACATCGGAGTCTCGACTGAGTGTGACTGATAGCGTGTGAGTACCGACAGCTTTCCCTTCTCCACGAGCGAGACTAACCATAGCAGGTTCGAGCAGAAGTTGACGCGGAGTGAATACGAGCAATTGGTCCGCGAGGTGGCGATCCAGCGGAGACGCCTGCTCCAGTCCATACGCAAGACGGATGTCAGTGTCATGGATGTGCTGGCTGACCCGTCTCACATGCAGAAGGAAGAACTGCTCCAAGTGGTCGACGACAGCTCCGCCGACAACGACGAACAGCGGATCGTGCAACTGCTGCAGTCTGCGAAGTAACGACGCTTATCACAAGCACGTGGGCGTGAATCAATAGGATAGACAGAAGACACGCAGCAGCATCAGTAAGTGCATCCGTGGACCATTCGAATGGGTCATCGACATCTAATGTGGATTCCCGTTGCCCAAAGACGAAGCCGCTCTACATCTTTACGGGCCTCCTAGAAGAGCATCTAGATAAAACAGGTGCCGTTGACTTGTCTGTGGTCCTGCGTAAGGATCAGCAATTCAAGCTTTCCGGTTTGTGTCACACGTGCACGGTCATTAGTGCCTACGCGCGCAGTTGAGCAAGGCGGACAGCATGGCTTTTCCTCACGCTTTTTCGATTTATCCGCTGGCAGCGACGATGAGAATTATTGACATCGTGTAGCTCTGCACGGGAGCTTTGCATGTAACGTTCTACTTGTAGTGGATTTGAGCACTTTGTTGCTTGCACACGGAGGATTATAGTAAGCAGCGAAAGGGTGGGAAGGTTTCGGAGTAGATGTTCAATGGCGCTCGCAATCAATCTCGGCGACCTCACTGGCATTTGCGACCTTACGTAGATGGGATACTACGCGCCCTACCTTCCTTGTTCTAGCTACTTTCTAAGACGTACACATCACCACAGTAGCTTAGCCGGAAAACTTCATTAAACTTTTCTTTGAGTCCCTTAAATCAACCCCAACGCTATAGACCTCGACCGGTCAATCTTTCTGTTTCGGGCTTAGAACATCGCTTATGAATTCGAATTCACCTTCAGGTAAAGCACCATAAGTGGTTCGATACCAACGTTCCCTCGATATTGTGAAACATCAACAGCAACGTCCTAAAATGGGTCTGGTCGAAAAGATAGCCGCGCTCCCTGCTATCCGTTTCTCTTATCACTGCAATATCTCGTTTATCAAAATCCCGAAACTCGTATATGAAATCCAAGGTTTCGGACTGAGATGGATCCACTCTTGAAACATAAGCTTCGCCGATAGGTAGGACATGGGTCGAGGGTAACCGGAAGATTGTGTGCAATATGGTCTGAAGGATAGAAACTCCTAGTATCCTCTCTGCGAGTCGATATACAAAGCCCAGAAGTCCTTTAGGTCTATTGTCGCATATTAGCGATATCGCTGCGAGCCCACTTTCTATTGATGGCTCCAAGGAGGTTCCTACAGGGTTTACCCTTGCCTCCCCAGGCATATCCTTCAAAGTCAGGGCTAACTGAGTCTCCGTCGTGGGGCTGTGGAACCTGAGAGAACTCCCCTCGGAGTAGAAAATCTGCACGACGAACCAGCCCCCTTGTTGGTCTCGGAAAAGGAAGCGTGGGTCGATAGAAAGATCAATTTCTTTGAGGTTGGATGGGGCATCATCAGAAGGGAGCAGAGAACGTATTGGCGGAACCTTTAACAAGAAGCCAGATCTTCTGATCTGCAATCCCGATTTCGTCACAGTGGTTGATGGAGGCAAGCTTCGAGTAGTGTTAGGATTGTGTTCGGCCTCTGAAACGGCGCGAGTTCCTGTCCAATACACCCTCAAACGGCTTCTTCTATTCAAGAATGTTTTTGGAGCCCACCGAAAGCCTTTCAGTTTTAATTTCTGACAGCTGTTGAAGACAATGTGTGCTGGTGGGTGCGCATATGCAAGCCAAAACCGTTTCATTCTCTCTTCAACTGCATCCCGGGGGACCGAAAGAATATTGCGTATGTTCGACTCTCCAAATCCGAGCAGGGTAGCAAGGCATACAGGCTCATCGCCCGCAAAACTTGTCGTTCGGTAGTTGAGAGTTGCCGCAAATATGGCTAGGGGATCCATTTCATAGTCGCGAGGGAACTCATGGTCCCTCATGCCCCTTATTTGCATCCAGCTGTAAGATAAAACATTTGCCAATATTGGTATCCGCCATCTTTCGGCAGCATTCCCAGCTCGCACAACTCCCTGTTGAGGATCGTAAATTCCATCTTTGAATTGGAAGTAAACCTTATTGGGTAGGTTTGCTTCCTGAAGTGTCCACAGTCGGCGTTTCCAGGGGCAAATTGCAATGCGAACCAGGATTTCCAGGTCATCGAGTCCAGAAATATTGACTGACTCAAGCGAGGCATCCAAGACCAAAGTTGCACTTGAGTTCTGATAGGTCCGTTGCATGAACGATATTGCGGCGTTTCTGCCTCTCTCTTTGGAGACAGGGCAGCAGAGTGTATCCATCCACAACACGATGGGTACACTATTATCAGTTTCAAAGTATCTTAGAAGACGATACAACCGTTTAATTTGACACTCTGGGAGAGCATTGGATGCCTCGTTACCCATACCATCGGACCAGACATGCGAGACTGCAATGTAAGGGACGCCTTCGGTGCATTCCACAACGCTTAGTTCGATGCCATCGCCTCCGGGAAGTTCAGAAATGGAAACGCCCGGAATTCTCCCCCGCTGAAGGACGTCACATAACTGGTCTTGGTCCACGCACACAACAGCACATTCACCGTCGCACTGAAGGTCATGTCTTGTCTTGTAGGATCCTTGCGCCACTGACTCCATTGAGCATCGCACTTCCCCACAAGTTTCCGAGTCATTCTGGTGTGATATCTGGCCTGAGAGGAAGCTAACATAATATAGCCCTGAAAGATGCATCGTCTCCTTTATGCGAGTAATCTCGGTGAAACAGATGCTACTCAGCCTTGGTAAAGCATAGATATCAACCTTGCGTACAGGAAGTTCTTTACAGAAGGAAAGAGAGAGGCCAGTCTCGAAATTCAGAACCGCTTCGACATGCAGCATTACCGCATAGAGGGACCAGACATGTTCGGGCTCCAGCCCGTTGAAGTCTCCAGCTTCTTCTCGAAGTATATGATATGTGGTAAACCACGCTCGATCAAGGCACATACCCATATGCTCAGCATGGACTCGTCGTTCTCTTGGTGGATATTGATGTATCCACCGTCTTGCAAGGTCATTGAGTCGATTCGTGTTGAGAATACGAATACCTTCTTCCCCTGTCACGATAAAATCTTCATCGCTAATTGAGAATTCCCCGTACATTTCATGAAGAAGTCCGAAAAATATCCACTCTTGTATGAATCTCTCTCTTTCATCATGAGCTTGTTGGGAAAGAGGCTTGTCGATCAAAACGTCTATGGATACGGAATGTCGCTCAGGGTAACCCAAGAAAGGCCCCCCACGATAGTATCGATCACAAATGTATGGGATTTGAAGCCCAACACCGACAGGATTCTGCGGCACGGGCAGATGATCCATTATGGGCTTCCTGGACAAGAGGATACTGGGCCAAACTGGCTGTGGTTTGAGCTTTAAAGATTTGGGAGGCGACTGTGGTCGGCGTCGTAGCCGAAGGGTACGATGCGCGGATCGAGGATGTGATGAGGGTAGAATTTGTCCAGGTGATAAAGGTGTTGCCGCCGAGTCCGTGAGATGGTGACAATCCTGGGATGATGGCTGCAGTTATCGGAACTAACCAAAAAATGGTCACCTGGAGATAATGACCGTAGCAAGTGACTTACTCGATATCGCTTGACGATGTTGCACTTTTTGCGGGGTAACCTGTATTCCTATGAGCGGAGCTCTCCCATGAGTCAAAACTTCACATTGTTCGTATTCATTTCGGAGCCCTAGTGCGTAGTGAAAGTATCCGACTGTGGCATTGACTTGGCAAGGTCCAGCTGGTCTGGCGAATCTCGTGTGGACTTGCACGTGGCGTTGCATCAGCTCAATAAGATACCTGCACTGTTCTAGTTATTTTAGTTATGGCTGGGCACATCCACGTTCAGCTCAGCTCAGCTCGACTAGTAAGTACGGTTTCCAAGTCGCTATCTTTTCAGCAGAATGTCGCTGCTGACCCGGATGCGGCAGATCGCTGACTACGCGCCGAAGTTGATCAGGATCGATCAGTGTACAATGCAATTCTGTTTGACCAAGATCGAGCCACTGGACGTGTGCCCAGCAGGGCATGATGGAGACCGTTGCTGCATCGGAGGGTGCAAGTCAAGAGAAAGATCTTTGAACTCTCAGAAGATCACTGCTTGTTGATTCAGGAACCCATGGCAGACTGTTGGGCGTGACGGTCACGCTGGTACAGAATTTGGTCACATGGCACAGGTGTCTCCAGCAGTATTCCACATTCGATCAACTGAGCAAACAGTACGCCCTGGCAGATTCGACGCCTGGACCCGCGGCATTTATGCTGCCTATCTACGCCACAAACATAGCAGGACTAGCTGAGCTGCCGGGTCAGCATTGGTTTCCTTTACCTCGGGCGGTAAGAGAGCTTGAGTATCGACAATTCAACCCTGGGTACGACGAAAAAATGTGCTCATACTCCTCCTACATTCATTCCTCACAGGTCGATACAAGCATTCATCACGAAAATCATGGAACGAAAGTGTATCCACAACGTCAACCCAGCGAAGCACCTACAGACCAATCGCGCGACAAGTCTTCGAGAGTGCACCGTTGTGATCGCATCAATCCTCGCAGTGGGTCGGCCATGCAACTCTGAGTTCTCAGGCTCGTATGACTTGCAAAGACATGAGGACACAATCCACAACCCGGCTCTACTAGTCGTTCAATCTTATTTATATCTAGAGAAGTGGGAATTCTCGAGGCATGATGGTGTCATTAAACATATGAGAGATCAACCTCCAGAACTCAACAGCAATGAGAAACAGGCAACACGCTCGTATGGACGAGTTGAGAATGGGCCATACCAGACATGACTACATCGTGAAGACAGCACTGCTCCTTGTTCACACACCTTCAGGGGCGGTCTCGGTGAAACCTATCCAGAGTCATCCTGGGCAGCCAGCGCTTGTTGCACCGGAGCTAATGACACTAAACCAAATCAAGGTCATAAAACAACTGGGTAGTTAGATCTCATTATAATTGTTAGCATGTGCAACTGTTGATTCCTCTTCTATCTCACGCTTCAGAGGGTCTGAGAACATCCAGGGTTGTTGGATTGGTATTATGCGCTCCCCCTACCACAAGCCGAGGGCATGGTTCAGTACCTGGGATGTATCTTTCGACAGCAATTCCCCACCTCTTCGCTTACCTGCACCTCGTGTCTGCGCATTGAGCTCTGAGCATTTATTGTCATCGATAGCTTTTATAGGATGATGTAAGAGTATGGTATGTTTGTTATTCGGGAAACAGCACGTCTCGTATTCAGGAGAGGTCAGCTCATCAAGAAACGAGTGTGGCTCATGAAACAAGCGATGCCGAGGCTACCATAAGCGAGCATACAATGGCATTTGTGTGCTCTTGTCGTGCTTGAGGAACAGGAAGCTACGTGACGAGATCAACGACCTCGCTCGCTTAGAGCATGTGGGCTGAGACGAAATGCGGAGAAAGTTTGGGGAGGAGAATATTACGGTCTGCGCCAGCCAATCGTCGTGAAGCGCATCCGGATTGCGAGGAGAGAGGTCTTGGCCATACGATTTACACCCGTCCTCTGTATCGCCTTTCTCGCTTGCTTTTGAGTCTGTACTCTCATGTGGTATTCTGAGAGTTACTGCAACAGCAGCAGGGTAAGTATCACCTCACGTTGCTTGAATGCTGTGATTCTGTTGGCTGGGATTGTTCCGGCCATCTTTCCATGCCTTCCACCTCGCCGTCGCATTGTTTGCCAGATCATTCCACGTCGTCTCTTCATCACCCCGCAGTTTGCCTCTAGGGAAGAACGTGTCAACCATGTTTGCACCCGCATATGGATACTTCTTTTCAACCTCAACGAGGGTATCCATAACTTTTGGCAATCCAATAACGTCAACCAATGTAAGTGGCATTCCATACGCCCTAGGATGGCGCATCTTTCCCGCCACAAAGATGTTCTGGAGAATTCCAATGCCACCAATAGCCAATAAGAACCATGTGTTTTGCTTGATGCCAGCAGCAGTGATCAGGAGCAAGATCCACAAGGCAGCGAGACCCGTCAAGGCAAATCTGGTTTTCTTCGGTGCAGAAACGTCGAGGTTCGTTTGACCTGCCGCAAGATCTTCGAGATCGAATCCTTTTCTGTCCCCAAGGATGACAATGGCATGCTGACTGCCATTGCCTCTGGTCAGAATCACATCCTTGTCAGACTTATCGCGACACGCCCACTTTTCCTCCTTCCACTGTGGAAGACTTCCAGTCATATAGGAGAGTAGGATGCCGACGACGGTGACCAGGAAGATACCCCAGTCGCCAAACACTCCACAGGGGATTGCTGCAATGCCCAGTTGTAGGATAGTTATGCCAAAGCCGAGCCAGTAGACAAAATCGCCCCCTGGAGTTCCGGCCTGCGCTTCACCAGCCTTGTAAACCGAGACACAGAGACCGGCCTTCTTAGGGTATCTCAGTCTATCACCCGATCCAGGCACCTCCTTGTCTGCTTTCTCTCTGTCAAACTTGTCTTTAGCATCGAGCATGCTCTTGATTTGTTCTGATACCTCCTCCTCTTTCCACTCATTGTAGTCCCTGACAATGCGACCGATTATCCAAGAGGTATTGTCGCGCGTGTATCCCGATTTGGCGTTAATGACTTTACAGGAGGTGTCGGGAAGGGGCATAAGCTTGTTCTCGCCGACTGCAGACACGACTGCAGAGACCGCATAGGCAACCCATCCTAGAGCGCAGTTTAGTGGAGAATAAATCTAAAGCGATCTGCAAGAGAAAGGTACCAAAGGAGAATGCCACTGGAGTAATCCCTGAACCAACCAGTTGTGCAAGGGCGCGAGCGACAACATCACCACCGAGGATGAGGAGCACAGAGAAGACATCACCAGGATTCTTCCATTGAGCCCAGAATTCGCGAGATGGGTAGCCAGGGTCAAAATTGCGACGCATGAGATCCACTAGAACAGGCGGCATTGTATCGCTAGACAATTGATATTTGTGGTAGGGACTTCGCCCTGTTATGTAGCAGCAATAGAATTAACGGTGGGATTGGACGAAGCTACCTAATAGGCTTCAATCTTTCGAAGCGAGGAACTTGAGTTGATGGTTATTCTTGGCGCCGGAGGGCTTGCGTGGTTTGCATTAGCTGTTCAGCTGGTTACCGTAGCCATTGTGTACAATGATTGATGCAATGATGGGCCCGACTTTCCAAATCACCAGTCCCTCGTAAGACTTCTGGCAGTGGACTCGTATTCGGGTGGATCACCGAGTGGAGCAATGCGTTCAATCGAAAATCCTGCTCAAGCTGACTTTCGTCCTCCCAATTTTAGCTTTCGGTGGGTAGGAATATATTAGGCAACACTTTGTGACTTTCGGATGCAGAGTGTCGTTCGGCTAGGCAGTGGAGCCACTCTTTCTGTCTGCTGTAAAAGCGATGTGATCAGGATTCAGGCGAAGTCCTGGGTCCTTTATTTGGCGGTGGAGTTCGTCTCCCAACGTAACCCTGGGTAATTCGCCAACCCGATGCTGCTCTCCTCTAAAAAGTGACGATGTCAGCCCCATTATGTAACAATAAAGTAGACTTTCTAACTGGTGGATGGGCACGTAAGCCACAGCAGCCAGTGATTGTTAAAAGCCGCGACAAAAAGACGAACCCAGCCTCCACCTCATATCGATCTTCCCCGCAAACAAAAGATGTGAGGTTCAGTCAGTGCCTTTCTGCACTGTGCTTATATGAACGCAGCGTGTCCAAGATAAATTCAGAGCCCAACAGGAGCAAGACCAGACCAGTGAATGGATAGCCTCAACTTCCGGGTGGAAGAGTAATGACCACTCGCTCGACATGCAGCAGGTGCCCTGTCCAGCATGGGGCTACCCTGACCTTCCTCCGCATCGCGCACAGATCGGTGCAACGCCAGGCAGGTCGAAAGCTCAGGTCTTTGCGGAGGTAGACCCTGGACTTGTCACGAAGAGCACAGCAAGTACAATGGCGGTTGCAGGTTCCCTCGCGGGTCAAGAAGACGTGACTGTGGAGTTGCAAGATCGGCTGAGAGAGCTTCCTCTGGATGGTACGAGTTCTTCGCCCTGTGACATTGCC
>NMUC01000172.1:0-14520 GCA_002319055.1 Knufia petricola | reverse complement strand
GAAGGTCAATGTGACCCATGGACCGCAGCAAGTCTTGGTCTCAGGCGAGGATCATGGACGACCTTCTTCCTCGCCTGTCGACGAATAGAAGCTGGAGGTCGACAAGTAGAGGCTGGAGATCACGACCAAGGGATGACCACGTGCTTTCATATCGTGGGACAGGTATCGCCACCGTCGATCTCTGTCGCCGATGTTCGATTCTTGAATGCGCACGGTCGGCTGTCGCAGATGTCGTTCTCTATCCAGAACGAGGGATTACGCATCGTCACCGAGCTAAAAGGCAAGGCCCTACCCACGCATCTGTTCTCGCAGGCTGCCGTGGCGGAAGCCATTGGAGCGGGGTTCGATCGTCCGGCTAATGCACGATACAGCACGCTTCGGTTCCCTCGCCTCGTCAAGATCCATCACGATCGTGGCATTCAAGAGGTCGTTGACTTTGTCGAATACCAAGCGATGGCGCAAACGAGCCGTGAGGCGCTGCAGGACGGCCCCAAAGGAACTGATCAACATTCATGGTTAGCCAGATTGGGTTATGACCGTTCTGACTGTGAGAGTGAAGCAGCCACACCGTCCCGAGCCAGCGAAGTGCAAGACTCAGCGTCGCCGTTTGACGACAGGCGGGGCATCCAGAACGACTCCGCGACAGGCACGAAGCGACGAGCTAGCGGTTCATTGACTTCAACCAACTCTCTCAAGAGACTGAGACGGGCGAGTACTGGGGCAGAGGTCTTGGACAACGCAGGTCCAGAGAGGAGCGCCGAGCACCGCCCGATGGAGATCCCCGATAGTCAGACAGACGGTGAGAGCTCGTGGCTCGAAGCAGTACCAGATGCTCAACAGGAGGACACCCAAAGTGCCACATCTCCTAGCGAGGGGGAGAGTCAGCCCTCGTATCGTCTTGGTACTGTTCTCTTATGGGTGTCCAGCGACAACCCGGTACCGTTGCGGCACAAAGACTGAGCTCGATTCATCACGTGATGATTTCGGATTCTGTCGATGCTGCACATGAGAAGCCAAACAAAAAAAAAAAAAAAAGGCTGGCTAAAGCCATTTTACTGGGATAACTATGAAACTACCTCTCGTATTAGTGACTACGAACAGGCAATCGCATCCTATACGGCTGTCGATTGGGTGAGCATAACTCCACCACCCTGGTACTGCTGCACCCGTGAATTGCTGCAGTGGATCCGTACAAGGTATTGCAATTGCAATCAGCTATTCTATACTATTGATAGACCGGAGTTGATCTATTACGCGTTGGAATGGGTCTACAATGGCCTGGGAAGGCCCTGCTGTAGGCTGAACCGTCGTCGCCCTTGTCGTCGTCGCCTTCTTAGCGGTTAACTGCTGTACGACCCGATTATATGTAGCCTTGATATCTTCGATATCCACGAATACTTTGTTGAGATCAACCGGTTCCTTCCTCTTAGATTTTGCAGTATAGTCATCAACCTGTCGCTTATAGCTTGCTAATTGTTGCTGCGACGTCGCTAGCTTGAAGTGTAGACGGTCGAAGGCGCGTCCAGTCTTGAACAATAGTTGGCGGACATCGCGGTTGATACATGTGGAGGAATCAACTATCGCAATAGCCTGGAATAGCGTACGACGATTGCTGGGTGTATAAGGGACGGTTTGCTGTATTTTTAAGCGGTTTGGGCTTGTAGGGCGTATATCGTCGTTGTCGCTGCTAGATTGAAGGATAAATGGAGAGGATAACACCTTTTGAGGGTCCCAGGGTACTATTCCAGCTGTCTTGAAGCCGGACAATATATTTGATCTGTGGAGGGCTGAATTACGTGCTTTCTGGTAGTATTCAAGGAATCGCTGCTTCTTGACTGGTGCACTATCCTCTAGATTACTATCAAAGGCTACTGCGGCTCGATACGTACGCTTTAGCGACGAGAATATTGTTAGACCGAGCGGTTGAAGGACGTGCGACGCATGGGCGATTAGATAGAACGGTATTATCTTGTTGGTATAGCATTCCCACATAAAATCGATCGTAGCATGACTGCGGTGGCCATCTAACAGTAGTAGCCGATACTGGTTGTCTGTGAGCTCCGTCGACGTCTGTGGAATATACATATCTCGTAACCACTGTAATCCTATATCGTTCGAAGTGTACGCATTGTCCGAAGCCGTATATGTCCATTTAGGAGTCTTATCTGGTATAAACCACTGATGCTGGACGCTTTTGCCTTTGAATATGACCAGAGGAACTATCGCTTTTCCGGTAGCTGATATACACTCAATAACAGACACCCATTCGCGGTTTTCAGGTCTAGAGACGTAGGAACGCTTCGTACTAGCCGTACCAATGATAGTTTGGTTTGCGCAGACGCCGAGAGCAGTACCTGTCTCGTCCATATTCCAGATATTAGCAATCTCAATACTTTTGTCTGTAAGAAGCGATAGAAGCTGCGAAAACCACGCTGATATGGACGATGAATAGAGGGTTTGAACCCTTTGATTAGCTATTGATATTCCACGCTTCGTCTGAATATCTGGATGCCGTCGTAGAAATCGTGGTATCCAGTTCTGTCCAATCTTACCATCGCCACCAGACGCACTGCTGATTATAGAAGCCATATCCCGTAGCTGCGCGTGGTTAAACGCGTGTCCTGCTTGTTCTGCCTCGAGAATCCATCGTACTAGCATATCCTCCTGTAGAGAGGAGAGGGGTTGCTGTTCTTCGTGAGATTCCACGCGATTTCGCTGACCACGTCGACGCTGTCCAAGATTTGTATTATCGAGGTTATATGCCTTTGCAGCGGCTCGGACTGAAGAAAAGCGACCGGTTTCGAGGTCTTTAAGGGCAAGAGTATAGGCATGTTTGTTATCCATAGCTAGTTATGACTGTGCGTTGAAATAGTTAGTAAAGGGAGAGTGGTTGGCAGAGACGCGGTGCAGCAATTCACGGGTGCAGCAGTACTAGGGTGTTGGAGTTATCAATCACAAATATCCTCTGTTGCCCTAATTTTGAGTTCCAAGAAGCCCCAACCTGTATCTGTATTGCTCCTCCCTACATAAACACCAGATCAGTTCACGGTCAGCTAGATTTCTGCCTGATCTTCGTTCTCCAAACTCATTTCGTACATTACTCAGTAGCCTATCGCCTAGGGTTCGACTAGCCAAGTTCAAATATTCTTTAGATAGTGGTGGCATAGAATCTCAGGGACTTAGATGATGTCTATTTGCTGAGTTCGTACTCGCCCGAAGTCCCCACAATTCAGTCATACCCAGTATCTCAACAAGACAACTAGACCCCAGCTCGACAGACCGGACGACCTTTCCGAACCAGATCTAGCTTTACGCAACAAGCATCTTTTGTACTACTACTTCTTGATACTCAGCATAAAAAACAATCAACCTACGGATTTGACGAATTATGATTCGAAGACTATAGGATATACAAATTTCTGCTGCTCCTTCTCAGCCAACCTCCTAATTCCCGATGTCATACAAACACCAAATCATCTCATCTGTGTCTGCAATACTTGTCACGTTATATCCATTCATGCCAATCTTCACCCACCAGTTTCTCTCGATCCCCGCGTTCGCAACCCGCATAGTCACGTCTCCCTCCACCGCATCCACAAGTACGAATCCACACGCCTCTACCATTGGAAGAATATCCTTTACAAAGCCTCTAGGCACCTTGTTCGAGTACGTCACCGTCCAACAACTCTCTGTGCAGCTCGTGGAGCGTGAACTTCGCCTTGAAGTCCCGGACCCACTACACGAGGTCGTGCAGACCGAAGTGCATTGAGTGACGTCGTAGCAATTGCTGAACCACCCGTGCACGACGCCGAACAGAGTGTGGTTTGTGTTCATGAAGTACTGGTTGTAGTTAGGGTCATAGCCGGTACAAGCATAGGCGTTGGCTTTGCTGAAGAGAACTGAGAAGCTGACAAAAAGAAATTTGATTCTCCCAGAGTCTTTGTGTCGAGAACCCCGCCGCATCTCCATCTCGTCCCCCTCCCTCCTCTTCTTCCACGGTGCAGCGTCCCAGAAACCTGGCCACGCCTGCGCTAGTTCACGCAACCTCTCCGCTCGTGCCTTCCGGCGAGCCATGGCGCGCCTTTTAAGTAGAAGCTTCTTGAGCGCTGGTAGAATTGCGATGGCAAGGGCAATCATCAGCGAAGGATTGGGGGGGTTCCATCACCCTGCGAATTCTTTGTTACCTCTTGTGAATCCACTGGTACCTGGATAAGAGCATTAGCTTGCTATCAACAAGGCAATGCGACAAGCACATGTCCAATTAGTCCAGCTTGTTCCGATGAGAGTAATTGCTGGTCGACATGAGCTTCGCGTCTTGATTTGCCACCCTGTAGGCATCGGCTAGGGTATTATGTGCAACACCGCATGCAGCCACGCATTTGCGATTCTGTTAAATTGGCCAGATTTCTATGCTTCAACAGCCTGCGAGATCATATCCTCGCGATGTGAAGACATTGCGATGAGTAATTGGCGGTGAAACCATATGCCGTAGAACGGGTTGCCAAAAGGTGGTCGATTTCGGGGTTAGCCCAAATGGTGGCGTGGGGTCTTACAAGTACTCACAAAACGACCTGAAAATTCCGGCTGAGGATGCGGAGACGGACCTCCAGGCTCTTGAAAATGCAGCCCAAGTTGACCTCTTACCTATCATTCTCATTTTGCAATAAGAGCGATACGATTATGGGTGAGAGCGTGCATCAAAAGCGTATCATTCGGTGGGACAAGGGCGACAGTATCTACTTGCATGGTGTCATTGGACACCTCTGTCACGAGCAGATTCCTGACCGCGGAGCCACAGAGCTGCGTCATCGCCGAATACCGCGTGCTGGGCTTCAGGCATGGTTGCGCGCAGAAAAGTCTCACAGCCAAAACCCTGGGACGAACCCAAAACAACCATCCAGTGACCCATCCTCGTCAAGCTGTTCGTGTCAACCTCATAGCCAAGGCTTCCGGCTCCTGATATGCGAGCGCTCTTTAAATGATCCCCCTGTTCTATACCTCACATCGGATCAGATGCAAGACGTCCAAGAGCAATTTACACTCCCAGCAGACACCCTCTCCTTCCTAAATCACTATAGCGGAGGATTTCGACGATATCACAAAAATGCTCTTGCTGCAAACAAGTCCTCTCTAACCCTAAAAGCGTACCAAAAAGGAGAGATTGGCAACTTTGTCCTGTCTCTCACCTACGATCACGAAAGTTCGTGGACAGACGCTCTCATAATATGGACGGACCAGACGTTCTTCGACAACCGGTACAATGAGACGCATCTTTCACGGCTTCTGACGCAGCTTCAGTCCGATTCGAGCGAAGCAGAGGGAAGAAGTTGCAGGGGCATCGCTGGTAGGCTGGGAGCGCCAGATGGAACACCTAAAGGATGTGCGAAGCCTTGGAGGGTTGTTATCGTTCGACTTTGTCCCGTCCTGTTAGCCAGCCTATTACCGTCCAGAAAGTCAAAGCGGCCAGCACTATTTTTGGCCCCACCACAGCTTGAAATTGCAACTCTTGCGCATGGCATGGCATTCACGAAGCGGACTTCTAGGAACACACAGCATTAGACAACCATAGAATTGAATCGAAGACATTCTGGTACCTCTAGTAACCACGAACACTGCCGTTCTTGTTGTCTTTGCTGTTCGGTCTTCGACATACATCGAGCGCCAGATGGCTCATGACAAGAGTGGGCATTTTCATGGCTGTGCGAAAGAGACCGCCACCCAACGGGGACGCTTTCGGAGGACATATGCCAATGCAATAAACGAAAAGCACTGACAACCGCCTCCGAAGCTAAACAATTTCCGGGAACGAGTGTACCACCCTCGGTTCGAGCGACCAAACTTACTCAAACGATCGTACAGTAAGATGGTCGGTTGGCTTACGAAACAGTCCAATACAGCCACAAGCCAAAAATCTCGCTTATCCTGACCAATCATAATCGGCCAGACGGTGCCCCGCTTGGTGTCTTGACAATCGTGCAGCATCATTCGGAAAACATTCCTCAGTACCGGCGACAATTACAGAACCTGTGCTTGTTAATGGTCAACCTTGGGTCATCAAGTCTTTTCAAAATCCCTCACGGGAGCAAAAGATCTGCCACTCCATCGCCGTAAACCGCGGCAAAGCACAAGATGCCTCAGGGAAGCTGCCTCTGTGGTAAATTGACCTATTCCTATGACAATGCCGTCATGAAGGTATGAGTTGCATGTTCTGATGGCCTTGTTCGACTCAGCCGTTGATAACTCTCAGTGCATCTGTCACTGCCTAACATGCCGCAAACTCACGGGTAGCACGTACGCAACGACGCTCCTTGTGCCCGAAGACTCGCTCACGACCAACGCCAACCCACCCCTCGTCACTAACGCTGCCCACGAAGTGGGTATGAAGATGCAGTTCCACGGCTGTGATAGCTGTCCCTCTACCCTCTACAAGACTGCCGCTGGCTTTCCGGGGGTGAAGATCGTTTTCGCGGGCACTCTGGATGGGAAGGACAATATTGCCACTGAGGGGAAGCCTGGTGGTGAGCTTTGGGTGAAGTATCGTGTTCCGTGGTTGAAGCCGCTTGAAGGGTGTCAGCAGTTTGAGGAATTTCCGCCTGCGAATTGAGGTGGCCCTCGATTGAGAGTGGAAGGTTGTCGTGTTGTGTCGAGCAGTATCTTCGCCACGACATGTTGTGGCTTTGTGCGCTGGACAATCGTCGTATCGTTCTCAAAACATGTCCTCCATCAGGATTAATTACGTAGAATGGAATATGGTGGAAGACATATATCGTAACAACGTGGACTTCGAAGACCTGGTGACATATTGGGGCTATCTGTCCCCTCAATCCAGGACTCCTTGTGGATGGCACACATGGATTTTGCGTCCCATTCTGGTGGCAGTAGTGTCTGCGGCAGTACGTTCTCCCTCTCGGTGGACACTAGTGTGTTTCATCGTTGCTGCGACCGTTCCGGCGACCGTGGTGTTGACATGATGAACACCACCACCGAATGTGAAGGCCACTCATCGGTCTCGGGTATGCCCGCATTAGTAGCACTTTTCGACCTCGATACAGTACTGTCGCAGCTCCTCTCTTCCACAGTTCTACGATTGCACACTCCAGAAGAATCTGGCTGCTGGTCGAGTCGCCATTCTAGCTGCCCTGAGTACCGTTCGTCCTTCCCCGTTCCTGCAGTACCTCGCCCTGAGCGTTCTAATCGGGTCTTCCACTCGGCCATTTCACCGCTCTCCTTCCCGTCCTTTGATCTTGAATCACCATACAGAAGTGGCTGACCTGAGCACAGTGCAGAAGCGCCGAAAGACTTCGGTGCGGGTGCTGCGGGTGCACATGGACAAAACAACACAAACAAGAAAGCTGAGGGACTGGTAACGGCTAAGACACTAAACGATGGCAGGGTACATCCCCACTACAGGACACGTGGTTTGAACTTATCCAGTAAAGTGTGTGCAGAACAAGATTCGTTGCATCGTGTATGGGCTCCAGCTGCGGGAAGGCGTGCAGCCTCGTTCACCAATCTTCAGCCTGACTGCGCTCCCTTCATAGTCGATCTGGTCGGAGCTTCTCAATGCCTCAGCAGCCATTGCTGTGGGGCTGAAAACGTGGTTGTTGAGTGCATTATCCTCGGGCTAGCTCTCTCACCACGCCCTGCTGAGTGAGGATATCCGCCTTCATCGACATGGACATCTGCTTTCCCATTTTCGACAATGCTATTTCCTGCTCCCACGTCAGCGAACGTGCACTACCGCTGGTGATGCTGCAGGCGCAGCCTGGGTGAGTCACCTTCCTGCAGTGCCGGAAGTCGATCACAGAAGCGATCGTCGTTGCCTCGACCTGTCCACCACACCACGATCGGAAGGGGCGCCGCACGAAGAAACAAAATGCGGAGAGATGAGCCGCCATATCTACGAGATGGACAGGACGAACTGCAAGGAGCTAGGACGCGCGGATGACACAGCATGGTTGGTCTGGCGGCTGCCCACAGGATGTCTCAATAAAATGTGATGTTTCGTGTATGTGGGCAAGGTAGCTGTGTACCTGCTACTTGCGCCTGAACAGAAACGGACGTTCTCTAGAACGATGTGGTTCAAACTAAATGAATGAATCACCAAGCTATTCGCCCCCTCTCCCTTCCATTCATCCACTTCCTCTGGACCACCCGCAAACGCCGTCACTTCCAGCCTGTTGGGGCTCACCTCGGTCACGAGACGGCAGGCTGACCTGTCGCCAGTCAGAGTATTGGACAAGGTCATCGATGGTTGCGGTGCCCTACTGAAGCGGTGTTGAGACGGTGTTGGGCACAGCCTGTCCTATCCATCTGAGTCTAAAGGTAACTGGTCACGGCCTCGTGGATCTGCTTCTCGAGTCCTGCCGACGGCGAGTGCCTTGCTAGTGCGGGCTGCACTCGGTCCATGTCGATCGGCCACGAGCGCACCAGACGGACATCGGCACAGCGTGACATGTCGAACATTCCCACGTCAGCGCAAGCCTCTTGCCACTGCTCGTCCGAAGCGTGCACCTCCTTGCCCGCCCATGTCACAAAGGCCAAAAATCGAGTCCAGTCCGCGTCGTGCTTGGGCCATGTGATGAGGCCTCGACACGTCCCGCTTTCGTCGCTCGTCAAGTAGGCGCGTCTCACCCAGCTCAGCGGCGGCCACAACAGCACCTCCTGTGGTCTCTTGCGAATCTTCAGAGTCTTCCGAGGGGCCGCAGCGGCCGCGTCGCCAGAGACTTCTGGCTCTCGAGAACGTTTACCCATCTGCTGGAGCCAGATGACACACGGATATGTGGCTGGAGCGTGGGGCAGGAGAGGGCTTGCGTTTGATAGATATGTGTACATGCGTGTCCACGGTCGGCGCTGGTTGCCGGCGACCACGCAACGGTGAGGGACGGGGTTGGTGTGAACGTGGGTCTGCCCTGGGAAGAGCGCCACCAGTTGAGGGAGTCGACACTTCCGCTGGACTGCGGGCTGTTTGCACCATCAGATCCAGTCCCTTGAACGGCTGTTTTTGGGTGAGAGTGAGAAGTAGATGGTGTAGAGGCCTTTCGAGCTACCATCTCCATTTTACATGGGGGTGGGCACGCATAAGAATGGCGGCAGGAGCCGCGCTCTTGATTGAGAGCCTCAGTGGTTTAGACTTCTCAAGGAGTATATCTAGGGGATCGCAAGAAACTTGTATATGTCACAGTTTATGTACTGTATTGTACCCCTGACCACCCTAACGATTGCTTTTTGGCAGAACGCTTTGAGCGAGGGTCAAGCAGATTGTCTCTCTGATGTATCCCAAAGCCAAAATCATCCAGCACCTACGGAGATCGATCTTCCGAGCACACCATGATATCGAACGCCTGTCGACCTCCTGTGACAAGCATGATCTGGCCAGTCATCCTGCTGCGGACGCGTGTCCGTGCCAGGCCAAACTGTACTGGCAGCTGGATCATCTAGACGAATCTATCTACCGACTGAACACAAAGAACACCTCGATTGCGTGTTGGTGGTCGTGGTATCTGCGGTCGTCGACGAGAAACCCCCACTTCCCCATGGAGAGCGTCACTGGATGGTCCCAAAGTGGTCAATCGATTGCAGCATGGCAAAAGTACGGGGTCGCCCAGAGGAATGGTCAGGTTGAACCAGGCCACCAAAGAGCTTACGTTTACTACCAGAACGGGTGCGAGCATGGTAGTCGTCCAGCGGCGGGACCACACCTCTGAACAAACGGCATGGGTTGCTGTGCGAGATTGCGGTGAATGCACAGGAGCTGCAGGGAACGAATGGTTTATATGTGAGCTAGTGTCTGAAGCAGAGTGTTGTATACCAGTTCTACAAGACCGAACAATGTTCCCTTCTTGATTGGTTCGACTTCATCATCGCAGGTGAACTCCAGGGTTGTTATGGCCCAAGCTCATGGGAAACTGCTCACGAGTTGTGATCGTGAGACTTTGTTGCGGCGTGAAGTGCAGCCCGTTTCGTACACAGCTCAAGTGGCGTGTGAGAGAGGCTTCGTGAGAGAGGCGCACGTCGTGCTGCCCACACCTGTGCCTTCTGTCACACAGCCCACGATTGAGTGGTAGAACAACAGCTCGGTTTCGACGCTGGTCCAGCCGAGAAGCACAGTTTGACAGATTAGTGCCGGCCACGAGATCGGTGTGCGGCAAGCTGTACGGCTATTGTCAATGAGACAATTCGATGATTGACTTACACTACATTGGTCTCATTCATAGCTTACTTCACCTCTGGAACAATCGTTTGATGTTACGCTCTGCATCCCAGTTTGCGGCTCGATCATATGTGTGAGCTTGGGGAAGACCAGAAGGTAGCATTGTCTTGTTCACGTGACAGATATATATTTTTGCTCTGTTTCTCACGAGGCTGAGATGTGCCGTCAGGCTGAATATTGGCCTGAGCACATTGCAAGCCTTACCTGCTGCCCAAAGGACTTCATACATGGAGCTCAGCCCTAATATCCAACTTTTCTCTTTCTACAGTACCTATGCTTGCTACGTACTTATTGAGTATAGGTCATTTGGCTGTGACTTGCTGGTTCTCCTGAATCCAAGGTTTCATGATGTACTAACGTTACATCGACATATTCAGTACCCGAATCCGACGTCAGATCAAAACAGTAAGAAAACGGTGTTGCCTAGTATTGTCAGCAGCTAGAGCCATTCTCATTCCCTGAAGTCTTTAGGTCTCTTCCATGATTTCAAGCACTACGGACAGCAGCATCGGACCGTGGCCGAAAGTAAGGAGAGCACTAGCGCTGTCATCTGTCTCGTGCCTTCAATGAGAGATCTCAGCAATCGTTCCTTGTGGGGATGAATTAACAGTCTTCAGGGATGACAACTAAAAGCTGTGGGGTCGGGACGAAGTCCACGACAATGCTGGGTTCTATTGCGCATACAAGCTCCCACGTTTACGACCTCTGTGAAAATGACGGTTCAGTTGCTTCAGGGCAGTCTCCAAGAAAAGTCCGTTGTTTGCCATAACACACGATCGTATCAGTCACGCTATGTCCAAGGTTTCGCCATGCTCCCGCTCCAATCACACCTCTGGTGACCTGTATCACTCTGACCCATGCAGGCTTGCCACACAGACTTACATGCGCACCGCCAGTTCTCTTACGACGATGGTACAGCATGTCGAAATTTTGGTGGGGAATTTCGAATCACGCTGCAGGAGGGAACTATACAATCACGAGAAATGGCAAAGACAACGGAAGTGGCAGTCGGGACGGTGCAGCCAGTCTTGCTCAAGTCGAGTGCTGACCAAGAGGGAGGCAGATCTAGATCTTCAGAAAGCGATCTTAGACAAATTGGCGCAGGCCGAGAACGATCGAAAGGGGTTCACAGGGGATGAAATGGTGGCGCAGGGTCATTTACGGGGCACGGAGCAGATGCTGCAGGAGTTGTTGACGACAACTTTCACCGTTGGGATCTGAGAGTCGACATCACATTGTACCAGGATGTATAGCACTCGAGACCATGCCTCCTCATTCCACGCCTAGAGGCAAGTGCCAGCCGAGATCTTCTGCTCTTGCTCTCTCGCCAATACATCTGCATGTTCCTACAGCAGCCTGGATCGTAATTCAGTGAGACTCTGTTGTGTCTTCTTGCCGCAGGCATGTCGACTGGCAGTGCACGCCCCGGTTGTGGCTTCCGATACAAAAGGTCGTAATCAACGCTTTCTGGTCGTATGGCAAGCATGTATTATCCTATGTGACACAGATCTGTGGAAGGCGC
Source organism: Knufia petricola (assembly GCA_002319055.1). Lineage (NCBI taxonomy): Eukaryota > Fungi > Ascomycota > Eurotiomycetes > Chaetothyriales > Trichomeriaceae > Knufia > Knufia petricola. Next base: position 2,785 of record NMUC01000172.1, on the reverse strand, counting down.
ACATGTTCCAGAGGTCACCGCTTCTCGTTTATTCAGGTGAGATTCTTTTCGCAAGGTCCGCATCATTGAGAGGCATAATAATGCTCCTCGTCAGTCTTCAATTTCTTGTCGCTGTTTTCCGAAGTCCCCGAACCAGAGGAATCGAGAAAGCTACCGAGCTGACCCCGCCTGAGCGACCTTGGAGTGTCCACAGTACCTGGCCCGTCTTGACCGCCCACACCTTGACCGTCTTGTCCCAGCTTCCCGAGGCGATTAGTATGTTGTCGGCAAGACCAACACCTCTTTCTTTCTCGGTGCCACACCACATCACTGAACATCAAGCCTCCGTCAGTGACGCCTGTCACGGCCGGGCCTTGCTATGGCGCTGTGTGGTCAGGAGGTCACACTGTGGTAGCAGTGCCACGAGTCCGTGTCTCAGGCCCTGGAGACCGACGTCCGTCAACTCGTGCTTGCTTTCGTACCACGCCAGCATCTTCGATCGACCGTGCTCTTGCATGTTCCGGTGCTGGAGTGTGCTCTTCAGCTGCTGCACCTCTCGTTCCTTGTTCACCAGCGCGTCCTCCAACGAGGCAGACTGGTCTTGTGCCGACAGTCGTCCCCATCCGCAACTCCAAACGGGCATCAAAGATGGCTTGGTTTTGGCTGACGCCGATCACCCCGGTTAAGCGCTGGTGACGTCTTCAGAGCCCTTTGGGAGAGCCTTATCGACAAGGCTTCAGCCTCAGGAGCCTGCGCTCTGCTAGCAGTCGTTCCAACCATATGTTTGGGCTCTATCGTGCCTCAGTCACCAGACGTTGCTCCCCAGCTGTCGTTGTAGGGCCACACATGTGGTCGTCGACTTTACCATCACTGGCTGTCTCTGCCACCACTCCGTACTGACGTAATTGGTCTATCGTCGCGTATCTGGAGGTCTGTTCGTCCACGTTCTCGATAGCTTTATGTCCTGTTCACTCCCTTGTCAGCTGATCTGGTTCGAAGCCACTGATGCTGCAGGCGCAGCTGAGTCGGGCACGTGCCTGTACTGACAGAAGTCGATGAAGGATGTGATCCTTGTTGCCTCCACATCCTATCCACCATGAGCCCCATGATCGGAGCGACGCTCACTACCAGGCCGAGAATGGCGAGAGCCGTCTCTAGCGATAACAACATGGCTTGAGCAGAACCACTGTCAGAGAGCTTCGGGGCGTATGACGTTCGCCCTCGGTCTCCAGCCGAGGGCGATCGCGGGCCAGAAAGGCGTTCCGCGACCCCCGTACGAGCAGCGGCTCGTCGAGATCATCCGCAACAAAGCCTCGCCTGACGCGAGAAGTGCGCTTCCTCCGCACCGTCTATCAGGCGGTGGAAGAGATGCAGGACCGCATCCGCTCGGTGGTGCAGGACCTGACCCTTAACTACTACGTGCGGCCGAACGAAGCGGGCGACGCTGGCCGCGCGTGGCTACAGTGGGCGGACGAGCTGGACTTGGGCTCATTCTGCAACTGCGCACAGTGGTCTTTGTCCACCATGGCGGAGGAGGAATGGACTGGATCACGATGATCGAGGACCTCTCCGTGATCAGGATACAGGGCAAGAACCAATACCGGGTTCATGTCCAATGGATGGAGAACACAAAAAGATCATGCCCAAGACGACTACGTCTCAGCACCATCAGTGATGTTATAGACCTCGAAACAATTAACGGCATCATTTAGATCCGCGGCTATACTAGATTCCATGGAAGAACATCTCAAAGTGACCGCGTCGAACGCAAAAACGCACAACCCGGCTATCCAAAGTGGGCTGTCCCAGAAGATATGTCGAACTGCTAAGAAACGCAGTGCCAGAGTTAAAACCGAACGGAGAAGACCTCTTCGTGAGGTCGACCAAAACGTCAACCAGCAGATGATACAGCCGCCATCTCGAGAACTGATGGATCAATTGACCGAAAGCATTAATGGCATGTAAGCGGAGAACATGGGTCATCCCTTCGAATCTGCAGGTACCAAACTGTAGATGGCTCATGGAAGCGTATGGCAGGAAAGTAGTACGAGACGAAAACAAAAGGACTGGATTTGATTGTGTCACTCACTGGCGAAACCACGATGACTGTGTATCTGTCTGGTAGCCAGACTGGTCGATGAAAGAGTGTGTCGGCCCAACAAATACCCAAACACACTTTACTCTCCCAAAAATGATCGAAGGTAACGATGAACTTCGACGCCAGCAAGCTGGAAGACTTTCCCTTTGGGCAGAGTAGATGTTTTGCAAGACGACGAAGACCTCTTCAGCACGAACTTCAGCAGAAAGCACATCTTGATTCCGAACATAGCACTTGCTCCATCAACCACAGCCGAGGGGTGAGAAACATTATATAGCATGTATGTGACCATGAATTACCTCAAAAAATCTGGCCACGGCATCCGGATCTCCCGTTGTGGTAATCCTTCAAAAAAGCACAAGCCATTCAGCCAGTCTTTTGGCACCCACATCTTGTCTGCATCAGCCGATGGACGAACCGGTTGGGCTCTGAAAGATACGTATTTCTCAATAGCACGCAGACCCGATGCTCCTTCGATCACTTCACCCACCTCCCAGGACGTCAAAGCCGTGATCTGTCGGCTAACAGAACGCGCCGGACTGACAAACATGGCATGGTACTGATTCTCGCCGGACGGTCTCCCAAGTAGCAAAGGCATGCCTTTTTTGAGCGCGCGACAGATTTCCTGCGCCATCAAGAGCATCCACTGTCGTCTTGGCGACGTCTCGTATACGACTTCGGAAAGTTCATTAAGCAGGGAGCGAAGAT
>NMUC01000171.1:0-14697 GCA_002319055.1 Knufia petricola | reverse complement strand
ATTTTAGTAAGTCTTTATATATAAAGGTATAGATTACTTATAAGAGCTAGTTCCTCTTTCTACTATAGAATGTAAGATATATATTCTAACTATAGCTAGCGGCTTTACCCTTCTCTCTTCTTTTTCCTTTTTCTAATAGCTTAGTTTAATAACTAGCTAATAAGGTTAGACCTTTACGGTTAAGCGAACCCTTTTATCCCTTATACTTTAAGCGCAATTAAAAAACTACCTAGCTAGCTAGTAACTAGGCCTGCCCTGCTATTCTTCGCTTATAGACCTACGAACTCTATATATATATATAATTAATAATTATTAATAACCTTTTCTAACTTTAAAAACTTATATAATCATCTTATTACTATACTAGTATAACTAAATAAAAAAGCTACTAGTATATCTAGTAGCTAGGCTATACTTTTAACTTATAGTAATAGTATTAGTATAATTTTACTAAAATTATACTTACTATTATAAGGCTTAAGGATGCACTATATAGTAGTCGCTATAGAAAGGTTAGCCGAATAGGCTATATCGAAAGGTTAGCCGAGCAGCGGCCTTATATAGTTATAGTAGGCGTATAGTCTTCGATTATAAGTATAACTAACGAAGATAATATATACCTATTATATTATTACGATGCTCCTTTACTCCTAGAGTAGAACCTAGATAGGCTTCGAAAACTAATCGCTAGTATTAGCTATAGTAAGGTTTAGATAATAACGGAAGAGTAATAGAATACTTAAGGGTTAAGTATAGAGATTAAGATTAACTATAAGGTTAGTATAAGAACTAACTATACTATAGAATATTATATACTATATAGTATAGAGTCTATATCGTATTAGGTAATATAGGTTAGTAAGTTAGCTATATAGTAAGGTCGTTTCTATCTTACTAAATAGCTGTATATTTCCTAATTAGGTTATTACGTAACCTATAATATTTTAGTCTAATAAATATATTTTGTATAAGTTGCCTATCTAGCGTATCGTAGCCTATCTATAACCGTAATCGTAATATATATAATATAATCGATACCTCTTCTACTAATCGTACTAACGCTATAAAGCAACTCTAAATATTACTATACTACTTTAGCTTTCTTATTAATATAGTTTTTAACTAACGAGCTATACTATTAGATAGTTATATAATAAAGGCTATAAAGGCGCTTTAGAGCGATTTAGGAATTCTTAAGATCGGCCTTAAAGTACCTTTTATTATAGTAAGGTTTAGAGTTGCTTTAAAGAGATAATATAATTAACTACTAGACGTATATTATAAAGTTAGAGTATATTATCTTCTTATTATTATCCTTAAGTAGTTATTAACTACTTAAGTCCTATAAGTATATAGTATAGTAATATTTAAAGTTGCTTTAAAGAGATAATATAATCGAGTATTAGATATATATTATAAAGTTAGAGTATATTATTCTCTTCTTGTTATTATCCTTAAGTAGTCGTTAACTACTTAAGCTCTATAAGTATATAGTAAGGCTACTCTTAATTAATCTTTTTTTCTTAACTATCGTATCTTATACTATACTCTTTAATCTTACGATATCCCTTTCTTCTCTATTATTAACTATTCTTAGTTAAGTAATTAGTCGCTTATTATATAATAACCTATACGTACTTTATAAACGTAGTTAATTAATCTAGAACGTAATATTAATATATTACGCGTAATATAAGAAAAAGCGTTATTAAACGCGTCTACTATCGCGATATTACTTCTCTATATTCTTCTTTTCTTCTTCCTTCTCTTCTATATTCTTATCGTTATCGTCTTCTACGTTCTTATCTTTATCGTTACTCCCTTCTTTAAATAGCTTAATAGTATAAGCGTCTCGAGATCGCTATAATCCCTTAGTAAAAGCTTAGTTATCTACGTTTAGACGCGCTAATTATTATCGCGGCTTATCTTCTTAGATAGTTATACTACCTAGAGTAGTCGTTTTAATAAGTAATATCTTAACTAGCGATTAAGAAGAGTTAGAATTAATAATAATAATAGTAGTAATAACTAATAATAACTAGTTTATAAGATATAATAACTTCTATAACTTAGAGCTAAAGTTTAACTCGTTAAGTTATCGTAGTTATTCTTATACTTTATTATCTTCTTATATAGTCTATTATTAAAGCTAATTAGTAATCTTCTTAGCTCGCGCTTTATTCTTCTCTTCGCTATAAATACCGATATCGTACTTATTTTAGTCAGCTAAAAGATCGGCCTTACTAGTATTATCGATATATTAATTAGTAGATAATCTCTTTTCTTTATATAGAAAGAATAACTTAGTTTAACTAGCTTATAAATTATACTTAAACTACTTCTTTTTAAAGGCTTTCTTTTTAAGTATTATAACTTCGTTAATTTTACTAAAGACTATTCTTATAATATCTTCTTTTTATCTTATAATAGTATCGTTAATATTATTAAGATTAGTTAAGAATCTCTTCTTTATAAAATATAAGCCGAAATCGTTTATTTATCGACGATTAATAAAACTATCTAAAATTAAGCTAAGATTTATAATACTTATAGTAGCTAAGAAAGGGTATTTAATAGCGCTATATTTATTACTAAGTTCTAATAGTAAGTTATAAGCTAATATAAAGTCTTAGTAAGCCGCTATAATCTTATTAAAAGTATCTATCTTAATAACTTTATAGTTCTTATTTATATCTCTTATAATAAACTAAAGTAGTATAGTATATTATATTCGCTTTACGCTTTAAGTACTATATAATAAATATAGAAAGATAATTTTAATCTACTCTTATAAATATAAAATAAGTATTTAATTAACGCTAAACTTCTTCTTTATCTTATTAGTATAGTAAGCCGAAGTAATTATATAAACTAAAGAACTAGCTTTATATAACTTTATCTATTTAAGTATACTAATCTACTCCTTTAGATTCTTATTTTTATATATTCTAGATAAGATCTTTATATAGTTGTTAGCTTTCTTATTATTAAAAGATAGAGTACCTTAGATTTAGTATATATCTTATTTATAAGATTCTAGTCGTTTAATATTAATATTAATATATTAAAAGAAGATTAAAGATCTATTTAAAACCTCTTAATACTTTATATAATACGAGTAGAAAATAAGAGTCGTAGTATAATTAGATTAAACTATATAATATAGTATAAAGTACTTTAGACTTTATTATATAACTTACTAATTAAGACTAAAGAAACTATTTTATAGCTATTTCTTATTCTTTATATCGTTTATAACTTAAAGGTAGTACTTATATATCTTTAACTTAAAAAGAATACATTCTAGTATAGTATAGTCTTTATTATTCTTATATATAAGATACTTCTTCTTAAAAATCTTATTATATTTAATAGCGAATAAGTCTATAAATAAATTAACGTTTATACTTCTTTTCTTCTTCTAGTTCTACTATTTCTCTTTATTAAATAGCTTCTTAAATAGCTTCTTTTGCTCTTCTTTTATTAATTAATCCTACGTAGTAGATAAGTATTTAAATTAATACGAATCTAATTTATTAGCGTTAACTTATAGTTAATCTCCGCGTCGTTACTAGTTATATAACTTAGTTCGCTATAATCGATTTAGTAAGCCTTACTATACTATATAATAAATTAACTCTAATCTCTTCTTAAGAGCTTATTTAAAGATTCTCTTAACCTAAAGTTCTATAATACTACTAAAGTCCTTTAAGTATTAATAGTATACTTTAATATTCTTTTTATTAGCCTTATTTTACTTAACGATTAGATTTACTTAAGTAGCGTTATTAAGCTTACTCTTTAACGTAGCTAAGAGTACTATTAGTAGCTATAGATAATAGCTATACTTTATCTTCTTAGCTAGCTTAGTAGATTAGATACTAAAGGCTAGCTTTATCTTAGTAGATTCTTTAATTAGCTTAACGATATTCTCTTTAGCCTTTTTCTTCTCTTTATTAATTACCTCTATAATACGAGCTCTCTTAGAAGAATAAGTAACTCGTTTTATAGTTAAAGCCTATTTCTTATTTAAGCTAAGCGATCGTTCGTATTTAGAGCTAGGTTCGTTTTTAATTTAAAGCTAAAAATAAACTTAGACTATAGTCTTATTCTTAATTATTATAGCCTCGCTAATATTTATATTCTCGCTATTTAAAATATTACTTTTATTTACTAAATCTTTATTAAAGTCGTTAATAACCTTATTAATATTAATATTATTATTATTCTCTTTAATAAAGCTATATTACTTCTCTTACTCTTTCTAGATTACTATTTTTAATAATTAAAGAACTAGCGCTTAAAAGCTTTCTAAATCGTTCTCTTTCGCTCTTAGTAACGAGCTAAGTTTTTTAACCTAGCTTAAAGAAATATCGTCTTTAGAAATATAGTTAATCTAGCTATCGCTTTAGATATAATAGCTTATTTAGTATAGCTACTTTTTTATAGATATACTTATAATTACTTAACTAACGTTTTTCTAGTTTATAGTTAAATTCTTTAGATCGCTCTTTTAATTCTTTTTAGCTATTCGTTAATATATCTTATTATATAGTTACTTCTTTAGTTTACTAAATCTAATATCCTTAAGTACTCTTTATTTAATCTTACTAGCCGTTAAGGCTATCTACTTTATAAAGCTAATAAAAATACTAAATAGCTAATAAATTTCGGCTACTTAAGCTAGAATCTTCTTAAAGTTCGTTTAATCGTATATCTTCTTAATTTTCTTATATATATTAGCTAATCTTTATAGTTTCTTTATCTATTTCTTTATATTCTTCTTTATCTTCTTTTACTCTTTAATATTATAGCTTTAGTACTAGTTACTTATCTAAAGGTTCTACTTAAGATAGTATAAAAGACGATATTAAATTAAGTAGATACGCTCTTCTTTATTAAAAATTATATTTTATACTTCTTAAATTTATATAACTTATTTATCTATTAAGAGGATCAATAAACTATTAATAATATTATTTATTAACTTGATTTTACTATTAATAATAATTTACTAGCTATTAATCTAAGCGATTATAATATTAATTACTAACTATAGCGCCTAGTTAGCTATTATAACGATAGTTATTTTAACTACGTAGCTAGAGTTATAGTATAGTTATTATCGTCGCTAATAAGTTATAATAGTAGTAATAGGTTAGTTAGGTATTAAAGAAAGTAGTAAATTTACTAGAAATTTCTACTAATTATTCTTAGCTTACTACTTAATCGTAATCCTTTTTAATTAGCTTATTTACTAAAGTAAAGATATTATTATAGAAAATTTTATCTCGTTATTATTCTTCTTCTAGTCTACTAATAGCTACTATTAACCTTACTATCTTTAGTCTCGCCGTTTATAGCCTTAACGTTAGTAACTAGATATTATAACTTATTTCTCTTCTTTTTCTTCTTCTCTCTTTCCTTCTTTTTATTTATAATTCCTAGTTAAAGAACGAAACTATCGCTAATAAGCGAAGTAAATATAATAAGAGAAATCTATCCTTAACTAGTAAGCTATTACTTAAAAAATAAGGCTTTTATTATACTTAACGGCCTTAAGTATCTTTTAAAGGCGCTCTTAAGAGCGTATAAATAGCTAGTTTAATTAAGAGACGTTCTTCTAGCCTATAGATACTACTAGTATATTTATAATAACTTAAAGTCTTTTTATACTAGCGGTTAGGTACGTAATAATAGGATCCTAAGTATATAATACTTCTCTTTCTCTTTTTTTAAACTTAACGATCTTATTTTATTATAAAGTACCTCTCTTCTCTCTCTTTTATCTTTAGATAAATAGCTTTAATCTTAATTCTATAAACGTTTCTTAAAGCTACGCTTTATTTAGTTTCTTTAATAGGTATATACTTCTTTCTTTTACTATATCCTTTACTCTATATAGGCTAAGCTATTAAAAGAATAGCTTCTAATCCCTTAATATATTAACTTTTTTCTAATAGTTATAAAGAAGTACTAAGGTTCTTTTTTAAAAACGATTAAGTTAAATATTTTATATTATATTAAAGGCTTCTTTATTTTACTCTTAACTTTAATATAAGTAAAAAGCTATCTTTTTTATATCTTTTTCTTTTCTCTTTAGAATCCTTACTCTTATTATAATTAAATCTCTCGTAGTTCTTATCTTATTTTAATTTATTATAACCTAGATAGGTACTTTAAGCTTAATAGATAAAATAGATTAATTAATAAACTCTATCTCGTAGAGTATTAAACTAGTTAATCTTCTTATTATTATTTTATTTATTTATAGTATTATATAGAGGTTCTTAATCTACTTTATTAGCCTATTTTTTATCTTAAATAGCGCGTTTATAACGAGCGTATAACCTCTTTTAATTAAGTCGTTCGCTTTTAGATAATAAGCCGAGACTACTACTCTCTAAATACTATACTTTATAGCTAGTATAGCTAGAATCTTTTTATTCTTAAAGCTATCGTATATTACTAACTTTCTAAATATCTTATATCTATAGATAATATTCTCTTAAAGGAATTTAGTAACGGCTTTATTTATTATAGAAGTAAGCGCTCTTACTTTTATCTAGCTAGAAATATTACTTTTTATAGCTACTAAGTAAGTCTTCTCGCTATTCTTTAATATATAAATAATATCTATTTTTATCTTCTCTTACTACGTATTTATCTAAGTAGATATTAGTTCTTTTATATAACGAGTATACTCGCGTTTCTAATATTCTTTATAGCTACTTTAATATACCTTAATATTCTTTTATATATTTTCCTAATAGTATCTATTTATAAGGCGTTAGTATATATTCTTCTTTCTTTTATAATCTATATCGTTATATATTACTTAAAATAGATTCTACTTCTTTTCTTTATTATCTACTACTCGTTTTAAAAGCTAATACTCTACGATTTCTCTTTAAAATAGGTATATTTCTCTTATATAGAAGTTCTAAGCTCTCTTATAAAATACTTAATACTAACTTTAGAAATAATTATTTCTCTTCTTTATTCTCTTTTATAGAAATATCGTAATCGTCTTTAAATCCTCGTTATACTTATTGTCTAGTAGCTTATCTTCGTTAGCTAATCTTAATACGAATTTCTTATCTCTTTCCTTCTCTTCTTTTTATACTTAAATAGGGTAGAGCTTAATTAGATATAGCTATTTATCGATTTACTTCTTAATATTCTTTTTTTATTCTTATTTTTATATATCCTCTCTAGTCGCTCTACGATAAGATAGAACGTTAATAGCTTAATTTTTATCTCTTAGAATATAAAGAATCTTAAAGTTAAATATTTAAATCTATATAAGCTACTATATTATTAGGGCCTCTAGTAGATTTATTATTAATCTATTTAACTAGGCGTATAATATATTCGTATTTATCTTTATATAAAAGTATATACTATATAGCTATTATTAAAACTTCTTTAACGCCTTTAGTAGTACTTAATACTTACGTTTTTTTTAATTATATCTAGATTCTATACTTAACTAAATTTCGCTTTTATATCTTATAGAGTATCGCTTCTACTTATCTTTATATAGCTACTTCTATATTAGGATAGCGCTCTATCTTATTAAGCTTCTATCTACTATAAGTATAATCTTATCTACTTCTTTTCTATAATTTAAAGTTACTAAAGTAGATATCGTCGTTAGCTTCTTTTAAAGAGTCGTTATTACTTAATAGTAGTTCTTATTAAAGTTAAAGTTAACTCTCTTTTTAATTAGTTAATATAACGAACTAGCGATAGAAGCGAAGTTTTTAATCTAGGTTTAATAGTAAATATAAAGTCTAAGAAATCCTTTTATCTTTATTACGTTACGTAGTTTTAGCTAATTTAGTATCTTCTTAATCTTTTTAGCCTCTAAGTGCCTTTTATCTTAATTATATATATACTTAACGACTTTTATACTTAATATTAGCTACTATAACTTCTCTCTCGCTATAGTTACCTTAAATAGCTTTACTATAAGTAGTATTTTATTAAGATTTAGTAGGTATTTAAGTATATACTTTTATACTTTTAATAAATTCGCGGCTTTCTTCTTATTATAATCGTTTTTTAAGCTATTTATAATAATATAGTTAAGATATAGGTTTCTAGAGACTTTCTTTAGAATTCGTAGACTAACTTATACGAACTATATAACTAAGTTCGTTACTTCTTACAAGAGAATAGTCTATCTTAATAGTTTAAGCGACATCTAAAAAGCTATAATATCTTTACTTAAAATATTAAGCTTAATCTAATTATAACTAGAAAACTAGTTAATTAAACTTAAGATAGCTATACTCGTAACGAGTTTCGAAAACTTATTTACTAAAAGTAGTAATATTATATCTTAAATCGTTTCTCTATTAATATTTATTATTATATTTATAATTTAATACTTTTTATTTTTCTTTTTAATCGTAAACTAAGGATTTTAATAAAAACTATAGTAATACTCGTAAACGCTAATCGCTATTCGCTTCTCTAGTATCTTAATAATCGTTCTACGAATAGCCTTTAAAAAAGAGAATACTTTAGTCTACTAAGCTTTATATAAGACTATTCTAATTTACTAAAGAGAGACTATTTTTAAATTAACTTAATTTATCTTTTTAAAAGTCTAAGCGAGAGTAGCTTCTTAATAGAATAAAACTTTCTTAAGTATTCTTCTCTTTTTAGATTAGATATTATCGTAAGATTAAAGAGTATAGTATAAGATACGGTAATTAAGAAAGGAAGGTTAGCCGAGGGCAGCCTTACGATATACTTATAGAACTCGAGTAGTTAACGACTACTTAAGGAAAATAATAAGAAGATAATATACTCTAACTTTATAATATACGTCTAGTACCCGATCGTATTATCTCTTTAAAGTAACCCTAAATATTATTATATTAGTACCTCTATTTAGAACCGACTTAACGGTCTTACGTTACTACTAATATTTAATATAAAAAGGGAGGTAGAAAGTATATTCTATACTAACTAAGTAGTAGTAGAACGTCCTAGAGAGGAAGAGCGATAAAAAATAAGAGGATATCGCCTTCTCTCTAAAAAATTAAAATAGCGATATCGAATAACTCGACGAAAGGAAGGCCGAAGACGGAGATAAAAGAGACTATAGTAATATCGTATATCGAAAGAAGAGGATAGCCTAGACTACGCTATTATCTAGTACCCTTAATCCTTAGAATCGATATATTAAGAACCGAGAAGGAAAAAGATAAAGAGAACGATTAGTCGCTAGAAAAAGAGCTTTAAGGGTCCTCCTCTATAGAGCGAGCGTTAATAGTTAAAGAAATAAATAATCTACCGTTAGAAAACGATATAATAGCTATAACGCTATAGTATCGACCTTAACTATAGGGGTAGAGCGTTAAAGATAAGAAGGACCTATAGTAGTTAGAAATTAAACGAAGAACGGCTTAGGCACGACTTCTTATATAGATAATACTACTAAGAATAATCGAGTTAGTACTCGTACTAATAGGATTAGTAGCTTAATAGAAGATAAGAAAGAATAACTAGAAGAAAGAATAGAATAGAAGTTACCTAAGAAACTAGTTAATAGAATTAAAAAACGCGTTACTCGTAACTAGATATAAGATATTAATAGAAAGTAGCTCTTAAGTAGACGGTACCTTAACGCCGGCCTTATTAGCTACGACTATCGTAATATACTTAGTAATACTAGTCTTAGAGATAATATACGCCTTATACTTTAATAAAATAAATATAATCGACTTCTTTAAGTATATCGAAGACTTATTTAATAATAATAAGGTCGGTATCGCCTAAAGGCTAAGAAGGATACTTTACTATTATAAGTATACTATCTAGACCTAGCTTTAAAACGTCTTTATATATAAGAGTACGGATTAGAAGGCTTTAAAGAAGATTATAATTAATAGATTCCGAGGATAAGACGATACGTAGAAGCGTAAGACGATTGCTTTTTTTAAAGCACTCTTAAACTAGGAACGAAAGAAGTTAAAGGATATTATCGACTATATCTACGTCTTTAAGGACGTAGCTAGGGCCTTAGAGGCTAAGTAGAAGCTAGCCCTTTAAAGGAAATATATTCTCTTTCTAATAGGACTTCCCGTATATATATAGCAGAAGGCTATAAAAAAGGAAGGTCTATTTAACGAGAAAGAAAAGGAGCTTTCGGCCTCTTCTAAGTTTAATATAATAGCGAATTACGTACTCGGAAAGGTTAAGGGCTTACGTAGAATAAAAGCACTTAAAGCTTCTAATAACCTAAGTACCCTAGTAAAGAAAGCGTTAACTAGACTAGCTATTAGCCCTCGAGAGGAGGTTAAGTAGAGAGTAATCGTAAAACCTATAGCTACTACGGCTACTACGGTACCTATAGTAGCTATTAGCACTTAGGGGGTAAACGAGCTTACTAGGTAACTAGAAAAACTAAAGATCTAAGTATTAATATTAGCTTAGATAAGAGGGGTATCGTCTACTTATCCCTAGTAGGTAGAAGCGCTAGAACTTACTCGCCTAGATTTCTCGTTAGATAGGAACTAAACGGCTAGAACTTTCCCTCTAGTACTAGAATTCCTAGATAAGCTCGTAACTTAAAGTAGGTTCTAGTACTTAATTAAGCGTCGTCTCTATATATTCTATAAGTAGAGAGGATATATCTAGAATAACTACTCTTCTTTAATAACTATAGAGTAGTAGAGTCTATACTATCGCGAAGAAATAAAGATTATCCTCGAGCTATAGGGGTCCTAGAATAGGCCGTTCTTCTTTTAGAATATAATAGGATCGTAGAAGGACTAGGTTCGATAAGATACTACTAGCTTTCGAAAGGAGAAAGACGTAGAGCCTAGTTAGCTCTATAATTAGAGGATTCGCTTACTTAAGATTATTCTAGGATTCGATACGAACGAGAAAGAGAACGATAGTATAGACGAGGCTACTATTTATAGAGTAATCGCTAGCCGGTTAGAAAAAGCCTTAAAGAGTAAGCTAGGAAGTAAACTAGTAGCGAGAGTAATCTAGTTACGAGTTAAGAAGGAGCGTAGCCTCCTAAGCGCGAAGGGATTACGTTAAGGAGTATACGTCCCCGTTAATACGATAGGCGAGTTAGTAGAAGAGAGGAGTTCTTAGGATATAATCTAGCCGATAGAGGACGTTTAGGTTAGAGAAAGCTAGTAGCGGCCTCCTCTTTCTACGAATATCGCGAGAAGGAGGGCTCGTTAGGTACTACTAGACCCGAGCCGCTAAAAGCTAGCGAATACGATCTTAGGGCGATAAGGCGCTAATAAACTCGTTAATATATTACTACGAGCTAAGGTAGCGGATAATCTTAATATAACGGACTATTTAAAGATTAACGAGGTCCGATAAATAGTATTCTAAAAGAAGGTCTAAGAGGCGTTAAAAGAGAATAAGCGGATTATACTTATTCCTTAGTAGTATAAGTAGAAGGTCTCTCGTCTATATACTATCGTAGTTAAACCTCTCTATATAAAAGGTACTATATATAAGGTAAAGAGTAGGAACGCCTTAATTCTAGAAGTTAATATCTACGAGATCGGCTATCTTAGAATATATAATATAGGTACTACAATTAGCGTTATTAATAGAGCGAAGGCTACCGAGATTAGCCTTTATATCTAAGCTCTTTCTAAGAAGGTAAATATAGTCGAGTTTAACGGAAGTAGGTAGATCCTATACGGTCTTATTTCTCGCTATCCCCTTTACTTCGATAGCGTTATTATTTATAGCGATATCTACGTCGTTAACGAGGTAGATAAGGATTACGATCTTATTTTAGGAGAACCGTTTATAGAGTAGGCGCGAAGCTAAACCTAGTTCGATAAGAAGAGAACGTTTATAGTACGACTATTTAACCGTAAGATCGGTATAATAATAGAGCTAAGCGACGTCTATAACGAAGGAATATAGTCTTTAAACGTCTAGGCGAGTCCGAAATACCTAGGCTCGCGTTTCGTAGAAGAAGGTATAAGAACGGCCGAAATAAGGTTTTAATCGTTAAGATCGATTCTATTTCTAGCCTTAAGCTAGAAATAAACTTTTCTTAACTAACTAATTAGGATTAAGGATAGATAACGCTAACTTGCTTTTAAATAAGCGAGGCTTATATTAATATAATTAGACTATTAACTAGGGGTAATACGATTACGTAGGTATATACTAAGAACGATATCGTCGTCGCAAGGCGTTAATAAGGCTAGGTCTAGAAGATTATAACGCTATATAAAAGAAAGGTAGATAAGGTTCGGCCTATTAATAGCGATAAATCGGATAAAAGTACGCCGAGTAGACTACTAAATTAGAAAGAGCGCGCTTAGAAACGCGTTAAAGGCACTACTAAGGTAAATACTAATCTAAGTAGTAAATACTATAGACTTATTACTCCGAGAACTACTACCTTCTTATAAAGATAGCGGCTAATACTAGAATAATATAGGGACCTACTAGTAGATAATAATATCTAGCCTAAGAAGAGAAGGATACTTAAGGAGGTTTTATTCTATTAAGAAGCTGCTCTCGCCTAGACTTTTAAGGAGATAGATTAAGTTAATTTAAAGGTAGTCTCTTCTTAGTAAATTAGAATAGTCTCGTATAAGGCCTAGTAGGCTAAAGTATTCTCTCTTTTAAAGGCTATCCGTAGAACGATTATTAAGATACTAGAGAAGCGGATAGCGGCTAGCGTTTACGAGTATTACTATAGTCTCTATTAGAATCCTTAGTTTACGATTAAAAAGAAGAACGAGAAGTATCGAATTATAAATACGATAATAAATATTAATAAAGAAACGGTTTAAGATATAACGTTACTACCCTTAATAGACGAGTTTTCGGAACTTATCGCGAGTATAGCTATCTCGAGTTTAATTAACTAGTTTTCTAGTTATAATTAGATCGAGCTTAATATCTTAAGTAGAGATATTACGGCTTTCTAGATACCGCTCGAACTATTAAGATAGACTATCCTTCTATAAGAAGCGAGAAACTCGGTTATATAGTTCGTACGAGTTAGTCTATAAATCCTAAAGAGAGTCCCTAGGAACCTATACCTTAACGATATTACTATAAATAGCTCGAAGAACGATTATAGCGAGAAGGAGGCCGCGAACCTACTAAGAGTACGGAAGTATATACTTAAATACCTACTAAATCTCGATAAGATACTACTTATAGTAAAGCTATCTAAGGCGACGATAGCGAGGAAGAAGTTATAGTAGCTAATATCGAGTATAAAAGTCGTTAAGTATATATAGAACCGAGATAGAAGGTACTCGAAGGCTAAGAAGATTAAGAAGATACTAAATTAACTAGAACTACGTAACGTAATAAAGATAAAAGGCTTTCTTAGACTCTACGTCTACTACTAAATCTAGGTCGAAAACTTCGCTTCTATCGCTAGTCCGCTATATTAACTAACTAAAAAGAGAGTTAACTTTAACTTTAACGAGGATTACCGTTAGGTAATAACGACTCTTTAGAAGAAGCTAACGACGGTATCTACTCTAGTAACCCTAGATTATAGAGAAGAAGTAAGTAAGATTATACTTATAGTAGATAAAAGCTTAACGAGGTAGAGCGCTATCTTAATATAGAAGTAGCTATATAAAGAAAAGTAGAAGCGATACTCTATAAGATATAAAAGCGAGATTTAGTTAAGTATAGAGTCTAGATATAATTAGAGAAAACGTAAGTACCGAGTACTACTAAAGGCGTTAAAGAAGTTTTAATAATAGCTATATAATATATACTTCTACGTAAAGACGAATACGAATATACTATACGCCTAGTTAAATAGGTCGATAACGAACCTACTAGAGGCCCTAATAATATAGTAGCTCGTATAGATTCGAATATTCGACTTTAAGATTCGTTATATTCTAGGAGATAAGAATTAGGCTATTAACGCTCTATCTCGTCGTAGAGCGACTAGGGAGGATATATAAAAGCGAGAATAGAAGAAGGATATTAAGAAATAGGTCGATAAATAGCTACGTTTAATTAAGCTTTACCCTATTTAAGTGCGAGAAGAAGAGGAGGAAAGAGATAAGGAATCCGTACTAAAGTTAGCTAACGAAGATAGGCTACTAGATAATAAGTATAACGAGGATTTAAAGGCGATTACGGTATTCCTATAGAAGGGGATAAGAAAGAGAAACGACTACTTCTAAAGTTAGTATTAGGTATTTTATAAGAAGGCTTAGAACTTCTATATAAGAGGAAGGTATCTATTTTAGAGAGAAATCGTAAAGTACTAGCTTTTAAGACGAGTAGTAAATAATAAAGAAAAGAAGCAGGACCTGCTTTAAGCGATATATAACGACGTAGGTTATAAAGGGAAGGAGAATACGTACTAACGCCTTATAGATAGATACTATTAGGAAAATATATAGAAGGACGTTAAGGTATATTAAAGTAGCTATAAGGAGTATTAGAAACGCGAGCACGCCCGTTATATAGAAGAACTAACGCCTATCTAGATAGATACGTAGTAGGAGAAGATAAGAATAGATATTATCTATATACTAAAGAATAGCGAGAAGACTTACCTAGTAGCTATAAAAAGCGATATCTCTAGCTAGATAAAAGCGAGGGTACTTACTTCTACGATAAGTAAAGCCGTTACTAAATTCCTTTAGAAGGACGTTATCTATAGGTATAAGATATTTAGAAAGTTAGTAGTAGACG
>NMUC01000170.1:0-14990 GCA_002319055.1 Knufia petricola | reverse complement strand
GTCGCAAGGGCCTGCAGAAGTCAGCGTGAAGGCGCTCAAGGACTTGGCGAAGAAGGATTTGAATGCACGGCAGGTAAGTCACCATTGCTTATCACTAAGCGTCCCGAACTGACCCTTCGCAGATCAAGAATGTGGTGGCGACGGCACACGCTTTAGCCAGCAAAGAGCGGTCACCGCTCACAATCTGCCACCTAGAGCAAGCAGTACAAGGCAGCGTCTCGTTCTGGGAGGACTTCAATGGTATGGCTAGTAAGGGAGGAATGTACCATTGACTATAACCACGTTGAGGCATCAAGTATGAAGCTCTTAGGTACAGAATTTCTCTTTAAGTCTGCGCTACAGTATGGCTACAGAGCCTGTTTGGGTCTTCAGACATTAAAAATAGTAGCAGATGGAACCGAATTAGGTTCTGTGCATAATGGAAACCGATTCCTCAGAATAACTGACGCCTTATTTAGAATGCTTCGCAAGTGTTCTATTGCTGTCCTTCGAAGCGGAATTCTTGCTGGAGTCACGCAACACGAATCGCGACGACATGTATGCGAGAAAGAACAGCCCCTCGAGATCGGCAGGCGCCCACGGCTGCTTCAAGAATGAGTCCTGGAACCGTTAGCGCTCCGCTATTTGAGCTCGTCGGTAGCGGCTTCACCTGTGCTAACGTCTCGAGATCACCACGGCTCGCCTCGCTGATGAAGCCTAGTAATTCTGGTGAGTAGCCTGCGGGCCGAGCAGACGATGGCAGAACTTCTTCGACCTCTACAGTGGTGGTCAACTCTTTGAGAATTTCTCCCAAATCTTGGACGTTCCGCTGCTGAGTGACAGCATCTCCGGATCTTCTGTGGCAGGACTCATCTAGGACTGTGCATCTGTCGTCAGTACACGAGCCGATGTGTAGGCATGGCAGCAAACCTACAAATCTCCACCTGTCCATCGAGACTGATGAGGACATTATAGAGCTTCAGACGTCCGTGAACGATGTCATGGCTGGCCAGGTTCCTCACCGCTTCGACCAGCTGCACCTGTCAGTGACGACCGTGTAGGACGCTGTGGTACGTACCTGGCTCGCAATGGCGACCACTTCTTGCTCCGTCGGCAGTCTGAGGGCGTTGGACACCTGGAGAAGAGACATGTTCATGGGCTCAAACACCAAATACGTCTCGGACGGTGACTCAAAGCAACCTCGATAGGTCACAAGGTGCGGACTGTGTGGTCTCGTTAGTATCGCAAGCCGTTCGCTGAGTCCAGATGAACCATGTTTCTGCAAGAAAGCCAGCCCTTCACCAGGGCTTCTCCCCCCAGCCATGTGGAAGAAGCCTCCTCCAAAGTTGACCTCGTGACCTCTGCTGTACTCCGACCAGACGGATCCAGATCGACGAGACCAGGTTGGAGGCTTCTTCGTGCCTGTTACGGCAAACGGCGCAGACAAATCAATTGGTCGGTCCGTGCTTGGCCTACGTTTTCTCAAAAGGCCAGAAGAAGGAACGGAGGGTGACTTCTCGTTCTCCCTTAGGGTTCTTTGTGTCGATGAAACTGGTTTGCGCTCGTTGATTGTCGCTTTAGGAGTCCGATCCAGTGGTGTTGATCGCCGCGAGGACTGTTTCTTGTCCCAGTCCTCGTCCTCGTCTTCGATCGCTCCAAGGATCTCAATTTGCCCTGGGCTGTCCTTCGACCCATACATTTTGGTGGTTCGGTCACGGGCAGTGTCAACCATGTTGGGCGAACAGCACTCCAGTTCGGGTGCTAGAAATTACCGCGCGATCGATGGGTGCCAGATCTACGACAGGATCGGGAAGTAGTGGATGATGCCTAATCCAATGCGACGACAACGATGGTGCAATGTGTAGCAGCAAAGCTTTTGCGCTCAATTTGTGGACGAGCGCAGTCAACTGAGGTGATCTGCCTGAGAGAAAGACTAACGTAAACCCGGACTCAGCACCCACGATTCTCGGTGGCACCTACTGACCATGCTTTTCAGCCCGAGGACTGCTTGCGAGGAGGACCACTCTCTGCACCTGAGACAGCCAACGTGTAGCGGTGTGCCTTTTTCTTTCTTTCCGACAATCCGAAGTCCCGCTCGAAGTTTTCTCGCCAGAATGCCCGATGTTGGTCGTGCATGCTCGGGTCAGTCTCCCTTTCTCTGTCTTCAACACTCTTCGACTTCGTGTCACATCCGCTGTCTGGTCACATCAGAAATGTCTCCTATCGATGTCTACGCTGTTATCTACTATTTCGGTAGGCTATAAAGATAGTTTAGAGCATTAAAGTAGCCTATATTAATCGATTAGTGACTCAGTAGCTCCGGAAATAATAGATCGGACTTAGACAATAATTCTTGTAGGGACTGCCTCGATTGGTCTCGCGCGCCTCTACTCGATTGTAGATCGAATTCTTATACATTTCCCTCAATCTTCGATTAGACTATAGTTACTATCGAGCTTATAGTCTAGCTATTTATATTATTCAATATAGAAGTCGGCTTAGAGTCCTTTTTAAGTTATAACTAGAGTCGAGATCGATAGAGTAAGAATAGTAATAGTAAAGATAAAGAACTATATATTAATTCTCGTATAATAACTAATAAATCTTATGAAGAACGAATAGACGAACGGGAAAGAAGAGAAGAGTATCAGAACCAGCTGGCTAGCGGTCAGAATAGTCTGAATAGGGAGGTCAATATGGTAATAATAGCTAGTCGTATTGATAACGACTCGACGCTTAGAGGTCTCTAAGGTTGAGCGTTATTATGGGAGGAATTTATGTACCGTGCGGCCTGCTCTTGGCAGGCCGAAACCCTGCCTGAGGCAACAAAACGTGTCTTTCCCGTTGCAGGCCTTGGCAGGCATAGCAGGAAGCTAGTGAAGTGTATAAGATAGGGATAATCGCAAATATTCGCCCGATTTCAATTAGTAATGTGTTAACCTCGTGAAATAGTAGGGGAGGCTGACGTCTACTCGCAACCGTTTGTTTCTGAGCTTCTCCTATGGTGAAATCCAGGTCATACCGGTGCTGTCGACATCGAACGTTGCAATTGTGGTATATGTGCCACGTTTTTCAAGGGCACCGGTCTATTGGCGACCACGACCACGACCACAAGCGGGAGACTGATTCGGGACACGATAGATCTTCAGGTTGTGTGAGCTTTTCGCTATCGCTATGAACAATTTCGACCTTAGGCTTCGGCTAACTTTCCCAAGCTATAGGTCCCATTTCAACCGACACCGTCCTGGGGCATGAAGCACCTACGCGATCATGCTCTCGTGCATAGCTGGAAAGCACGTCAAAACAATGTCGACCGAATACGGTTCGCTGGTGCAGTGAGTGGCGTCTTTGATCAGCTTCTGTGTTCTAAATGACCATCGAGACTCTTCCCCTTGTTGCGGACTCGACTTTCCGCCTATGCAGTGCAGCCATGAACAGCTCGTTATCAGGTGGAGCATAAGACTTTCGCCACCAGCCAGTCGTGCAGGCATTGATGGAACCAAGCCGCCAGCGAGGGAGTTACCGCCACGATTTCCTCCTCACTCGTGACCACTGACTCCTTTGGGTCTGTACGGCTCTTCGAGATATCTCATTTCCTCATCCATCAGTGTCTTGCCTCTCACCCCTAAGGCTTCATCAATCCTCTCGACCTTGCTAAATCCAATAATCGGAATAGCCCCTCGCTGAAGGAGCCACGTCATCGACACTTGAGTCATTGTCCACTCTTTCTTCCTCGCTACCTCCTCAACCCTGTTTATCACCGCTTCATCCGCTTCACTCAATTCATCTCCGCCAGCTTTTGATCTCTCCGTCGATCCACTCGCAGATAACGGTCGTGCAAGATATCCTCCGTGTAGTGGCTGCCAGGGAATAATACCGACACCAGTTTCACGGCAGTACCTAATCATCTCCCTTTCCTCCTCACGGTACAGGAGGCTGTAGCGATCCTGCATGCTGACGAACTTTGTCCACCCGTTCTTCTCCGCAACATGTTGCATCATTGCGAACTGGTATGTCCACATGCTGCTGGCTCCGATGTAACGAACTTTGCCGGCTCTGACGAGGTCGTGCAGAGCTTCCATGGTTTCTTCAATGGGCACAGTGGGGTCGAAGCGATGAATTTGGAGGAGATCGAGGTAGTCCGTTTCAAGCCGAGCGAGCGAAGCGTTTACGGCTGTGAATATTGCAGTCCTCGAGAGTCCTGTCCCTTCGGTCAGGACAAAGTCTTGCTTGGTCATTCAGCACCAATGACACTTACCCGCCTGATTAATATAGTCCTTGCTCTTTCTGATTTCTTCGGGGTACTTCGCATCGCAGATCTCTGGTGACTCCCCAACGTAGCCCCAGCATTTACTCAGAATAACTATTTTGTGTCTAAGGATGCCATACTTTTTCATCACCTTAGCGATGAGCTGCTCGGAGATGCCATTTGAATAAACATTGGCAGTGTCCCAAGTGTTCAAGCCTCGGTCATATTTAGCACAGCCGCCAGCCGCGAGCGCACATTGTGACGCATGCGCCACCACCCTAGGCCTTCAGTTCGCTCGAGCGTACGGAGTTGGTAGTCAAACCCAGCGTGACCTTAGCTGTATCTCGACTAGTACGCCATCCAAAAATTTCCCTAGACAAAGCCTCAATCACTATGGTTTCCAACGCGTCGCAGCTTCCAGAATCGCTGGCAGAGAGTCTCAAAAACAGCAAAGCCGAGTACAGGCAACTCGGACGATGCGGATTACGAGTCTCCGTTCCCATCTTTGGCGCCATGAGCATTGGTCATAGGGACTGGATGCCATGGCTGGTTGAAGAGGAAGAGGTAGACATGTGCAAGTGTTCTCTGCAAATGCCAAGCCTACAGCCTGGCTGCCTCATACGGCTTAGTGTGGCGTCAACATGTTCACCCTGCGCGCAGCCCTCCCCATCCTCACAGGCGGCCTCTGCACACTTGGCATTGGCGGCGGCCTCTACAACTTTCAAAACCCTGCTGCCGGTGCTAAGATGTTCGGCATCCTGAGATCTGGGTCATCACCAACACCCACCGAAACAGCATACACTAAGATCCACGGCGTCCGCAATCTTGCTACTGGGATCACCTGGTTGAGTATCCTGACGTACTTGCAATATCCAGACTTGACTAGGACATTGCCTGTCGCTGCGACTGGGGTAAGAAGGGTAATCGGCATCTCAATGCTCGTGCGGCAGCATTGTTGGCTTCACGGATGGCTACATTCTGTCTGAGTTCGAGAAAGATCAAGGACTATCGAACGATGCTGTTGAGCTTGCGAGGAGTCAGAGCCGGGGGCATCCTATAACGGCAGTTTCAATAGCTTTGCTGGGCATTGGATGGTTGTATGCCTAAGTTTGGAAATCTTTCTTTGAACGTCATAGCGGGTGTATGTTGGCGTTGCCCGCTGTCGTTTCGAATGCCTGATAAGATGTGTTGTACATTCATAAACGACCTCTCCCTTCTATGCTCCCTACTACCTTGAGTATTCGTCCCGATCACAGTCGCTTCTGCTATATGTGATACCACCAGCACCGTGTCCGGCGTGCTTAGGTGGGGAAATTTCTGCAATTCATTAGGCTGACCAGATGGAAGCATCATCGCGAACCCTGGCGCAACGATACGACGGCGCCCATGAATCACCTGGCAGAGGTGCACGAGATTCGCCTTGAGAGCAGAACAAGACAAGACGCCATCAGCTCTACAGCCTCACAGCCAGCAGACAGTGTGCCGAGGGACTTCTCATTTTTTCATATCGATGCCGACCACACCAACTTGTGCGAGCATCCAGCCACCGAGGCACGCTTTCTGGTGGACGCGTGCACCACTTCTCGTGGAAAGGTGGAGCGGGATGATCGGCACACGGAGCATCAACGCCGCCTCCATTTCTTGTGGGACACGCTCTTGTGACGTCTTGGCGTGTTTCAGAACTCCTGCGACGCGACGCTTGTGATGTCGCCGGCGCCATTTTGGTGGAATATCGACGTCTCTCCGTGTGCAGCCTCTCGTTTCTGATGTCGAAGTGACCTGCCAACAATTGAAGAACTATTCGACACTACACTCTACCGTTGGAAGAAGACATGATCCATCATGCAGAGTGTCTGCAACAACCTCCCACTCGATGTTCTGTGGAAATTATTCTTTGAGAAAAGCGGGGGAAAAGCCCGCCAGGCGAGGACAATCTGGGACCCACTTTTTACCCTGGACGGGAGTTGGAAAGATCACCTCTTTCATAGCGGCCAATATCCTTCTGCACCAGCAAAAGGCTGTTCTGAGCGAAGAAACCTCAGCGATAAGTTTGGACGCCATCAAAAGCGGAGAGAAAACAATGTTAGTACGTGGTGGCGAGCATTTGGGCGTGGATGCGTGGTAGGACTAACATGTTCTGGGTAAGAGATTGGTGGTGAGATGAGAGCTATCCTCTCAATAGCTGAGCGCGATTAAACAAATCAGATCGATCTGAGCTTGTGCTGTGATAGCTTAAAAACTACGCGATAGTTTGTCACCAGAAAACCAAACATGGTCAGTAGGCCCAATGTTGTGTTTTATGATTGGGTGTTAGAAGAGAATGCAACCAGGTTTTTGGCTCTTTGGCTCTTGCAGGCTGCACGTGAGCGGGGCCTTCCCGTCGCGGCAGATCGGTTGCGCCAGAAGCTAATCTGCGACTGATTGCATCTTGCCAAATATAGCCACTGAGGGGAACATAATCTTGATCACGCCGATTGACAAGGGGGCGCAGGCCAAACAGCGCAAAAAGCCCTGCCATATTACAAAGTATCTTCGGTCGTCACTTCGTGCCAAATATGCAGATGTCTCGTCAACTTCAGAGCGGTTGAGAATCAGTGGATCTACACAGAACCATGTGTTCTCACATTTTCGACAGTAAGTGAAGAGCATACAGTAGAGGTTGGAACAGCCTCCCAATTTGTGTTGCATCGTAATATTGGCTTAGAATTTTCGAGGCCAAATTCACGATCAACCTTACTACTGAGGGTGAACCTCGTTTTTTGGTTGAAGATGCTTCCCACCAATGTGTCGCCATTTTGGTCCACCGTTATCATACAACAAGCGATTGCTGAGAACAGTGGTTTCGTTGAACAGAAATCGAGGCAATCAATTGAATAACTTCGCGGCCATGCACCACGGTGTTTAAATGCACCGGCTGATCGCCGGGCGGCTCGAGGGAGGAACAGAAAAGGGCAGCTTTGGCGAAAGTTTGTACGACGGATTACAAAGACTTTGGCGTCACTGGCCTGCGATGTGGTGGCCAAAATAGGAAAAGCGCCTTCATGGTCGAGGCTGTCGGAATGTTTTCCCGTCTCAACTCAACTCAACTGCTTCCAACCACCACCACCACCATGAGATACTGTCACCACCCATTTGGAACAATGGAAAATGTCAACGGCAAGCAGAAGTCAGCACAAGTAGTTTCATTGAGGACAGTGGTCGCCACATCAACTTCTCGGCAGAGAAACTTCTCAATGTCTTGCAACATCCTGAGCAATGCACGTCGAGGCATGAAATTGAGGATTGCCACACCATGATAAGTTGGGTTAAGCCGACACCGAATTTCTGGGGATCGGTCATGCAAAGACAGGTCTCGTTTCAGAGAAGATGGACGTGCTCGTTATCTGAGCTTGAGCGACGACAAATGATCGGCCTCGAAGGTCCATCGTATTCCACATCAAAAAGAAGGGAACAACACTTTGAAGACTGACCTACGATCCTTACCTACGTACGTCCGATGGCCAAACCTTTGGGTGTCAACAGACAGAGAAAGATGCTGAAAGAATCAATGGACAGCGTCCTTTGACAGAAAGCGTGCTTTACTTTGAGGTGCACAATGAGTTTCCGAGGTCAAACTTCAATATGTGAATTCGACTTCACGAGTTTGTGGACCATGACGTGCTTATGCCCTTTTTCATCCACGCACAGGCGTGGTGCGCAGACAACATATTACTTATCATTACATCGAAAATGAAAAGCTTGCGGGCTGATCGACTCGGATCTACCAATAATGTTCCATGTCCCGCCCTGGAAATGCACAACGAGTTGCCTAGCGAACCAAGTGTTGAGCAGCCCTGGCGGCTCACCTAGGTGAGGTTGCATGAAGAATGACCTGCAAAAGTCCCTGACGTGTTCTGCAGAGGCCCACTTAGGCCTCAACATTGCTCCAACTCAGGTGCGACTACAGCCTGACATACAGGATGGATACAAGTGGTCATGCGTAGTTGAGAAGGTCCATCTCTTCAAGAAGCCCCTAAGCAAGCTTTCTGTCGGCGCTTACATGGAGCTTTTTCGAGAGGTAGGGAAATCCTTTGAAGCAGTCGCCGCGGACTTTGTCGATCAGAACCTGCAACCCTCCGCGTCCTTCTCAACGATCGAGCATCTGATGCGAGAACGAACGAAATCACAACAGGCATCAACGCAGTGGCAACAGATGGCTAAAAAAGAGAAGGAAAAGCGCCAAGAGCTGGAGGTCCAAAATCGTGAAATGCAGCTCGCGCTTTCAGCGGCCCGTGGAGAAGTCGATAGATTAGCTGGTGAGAAGAATCGTCTCCGTTACAAATTAAGACAACTCCACATGAAGCTGGGAGGCTCTCGAGAACAGTCTGGTAGAGTCATTCGGGCTCTTCGGAAATGGAGGCAGACGGTTCCAAAGGAGTGTGGTGGTGATAGCGAACGTTCAGAAGAAGACGCCTACACGGTTCTCTCACCTGTCTCTAACAGCGATTGACATCTCCATCTAGCCTACCGTCTCTGCTCACTTGCCCGAATGCTGAGACTAGCTAAGAATTATACTGTCATGCGAGAGATCATGATTGGTGTTGATGAACACTTGGCACTTTCGTCAAGTAGGAGGTGATGCAAGGAAGTTAGCCAAGGAACATTGTACAGGCTTGGTATTGTCCATCAGTAATGTGATAATCATTTCTCGCTGCAACCTACATACCCAACATCCCACCGACAGCAAGCAAGACCAGAACTGTTTTCGTAGTCCTGCAGACCGAGCAGACCTGTGACACTCTTTCATTGCATTTCATTGTCATTGTCTTTGGGTGACACCCAAGCCCTCCTAACCACCTGAACAAGGTCAAGCAACTTTAATGAAACTCCACGCTATGCCTGGATCCTCTTCTTCTTGATTCCGCATAAATCTCGTTTCTCCATTCTCCTCGAACAGGCCCACCGATCGCAACCCACCATGATATTCCATCACAATTGAATATGCGCCATCAACTACCGTATGAGAATCACAAGAACGTATTTCCAAAGTTTGTGTTTATCCGCAACACAGCACACCCGTCCTGGATTCTTGCCATCGTGGCCAAAAAGTTGGTCTGAAGCCATGCTCCGAAACCCCAGCCAGCCGTCACGCTGCTCGCATGTCCAAAGTGGTGACCCGGGTCCGTCAAGATTAGCCAGGACAACTTGTCCTCGCAGGAGTGTGACTTGGCGACCATATTTTATAGAAACAGTCTTGTAGATGTGGTTTGTAAGGAAGGCCCTGAGTCCAGGCCTACCGAAGTCGTCTTTCGAGCTTACTGTCGAGCCTGGTGGCGTGAATCTCGTCGAGTTCACCAATTTGTCTCATGACAGGTTTGACGACACGTCTATCTCTCTGTCTGTCATCGCGACGCTGTTGTTCGGGTATGGTTGTATGAGATATTTGTGGAAGTGTTACTTGTCAGCCCCGCACTCGCTGCCCATTACGAGTCGTACATTCTTCTGGTCCAAGAACGTCATATGGAAGGAAGACATCCTCGATCACCGATGTATGGTGATGTTAGCGGAGAAGGATTCGATTATCAATTCGGGGAAGATTTGGAGATATTTGAGAGGTGGGGAGGTGATACCGGAGAAGGAGAAGGTTTTGGGTGAGAAAGAGGGAGAGGGAGATGAGAACGCAGGGGAGAGGAAGAAGAGGGCGGGCCGTTAAGGGTGGTTTGGGTGTGCTAACATGAATCATGGGCAGATTTTCGATTTGGCGGGGTGGAGGGGAAGGTTGAAAGGGAAGGTGATTAGGGAGGCGAGGTTGAAGGGGGTGCCTGAGTAATTGCTTCTTCTCAGTGTGGAAGATTGTCCGTTTGTTGGGTTGTAATAATGTCTTTGTTCTCATTCCGACCCCAAGAAGTCCATTCGAACACAATGACTCTGCAGATAAAAATTCTGGAGATCCGTTCGAGGACGGTCAAGATGCAGTAGATGGTCTGTTCGACGCTGATCTGCTCACCACTGACCTAGGGACCAAAATCCTTGCCTACAGCGTTGGCAGGGCTTCGTCTGCACTCGACGGCCTGCGCACAGAACCATCCACACATATCGGAGTGGTCAACCAGTCTCCGGCAGAAGCATTACCAGCTCCTGGTGGCAGTCTCATGAGACGCCATCTCGATTGGATGAGGCAGAATGGTCAGTGGAGCATCTGACGGATCGAAACATCAGTTTCCGGAGGAAACTGGATCAGAAGATCCGTACGCAGCATCAACTTCTGTGGCAGGTAAGATCATGGACCTACCTATCTGCGAGAAGTTGTGGACGAGCGGACCTGCATGATCAGCATAGCGTAGATTGTCAATCACTAAGCTTCCGCAATCCCCGAGCACCGTCGTTGTTGAATCCTTTCATCCTCAACGGCCACAGTGGAATCTCCCTCCACCAGGGATAACTTACGCGTACTTGACAGAGTGAGCGACCACGTTCGAAAGGCTGGCGTTCACCCTCCCGGAGTGGATTCGCCAGTGTCGCGCATGCCTCAACGTATTGATTCACCCTGTTTCTACTTTAGCAAGAGCGCAGCTCAGCAGGCATGGGTCGACGATGCATATATTGATGCAGATCTACACAATACCATTGTATATCATCTTAGGGCCGTCGTCATTTCGTTGATACGCGTCAGCAAGAAGTCGAGCTCGAGCTGCGTCATTGCCGATGCCTAAGCCTTTATAATATGCCATCAAGCCTGCAACCATCGCGGCTGCTGTCGACGCACTTTAATTAGACTGTTGCGTGTCGTTAAAAGGTGGATGGACTCTGCTTACCATGAGACGCGCCACTTTGACCAACTTCAGAGTTCCCTTCACCAGTCGAAGCTGCGCACAGCATTCCAGGTTTCTCAGGACAACAATCTTTTTGATCGTCGCCAGGACCGTAGACAGTGATCCAACCATCACGGTGTTGCGCTTCCTCGAGATAAGACCCATCATTCACCAATCCTGCGCCGACTGTGATCAAATTTGGCACGTAGTGCACGTTTTCCGGATCGCCCATGGCACATGGATAAACATTGCATTGATGGCTGTTGGTCGTGGAAGTGACCAGTGACACCCCTTGTGAGTCAAGGTGATCGAGCAGGACCTTGAGCGTGTCATGATAGACAATATCACGGTCTGCTTCAGATTTGTCTCCATTTAGGTAGCCCCAAGCCATGAGGACGACCGCTTTATCTCCGAGCTGCTTGTCAACAATGTCGTCGGCGATCTGAGCCAGTGCATCGACAGATATTTCCCGGCCGCACGTGTCTCTGAAGTCGTCGACGAACCGATCTGACATCTGTACAGCTGTAAGATCAGCCTCCTTGGATACCCCGTTGATATGGCCTACAGCAAGATCAGCCATGCAACTGCCGTGCGCATAGGCAAGGTCAAGATCTCGTCGCTTGTGGAGGGACAGTGGCTCGGCAAATAAGGCTTCAGGTACTCCTCGACCGCCGTCGCTTTCCCATGCCTAAGGACTTATTAGACGCACAGTGGCACCGACACAAGCGTAGGCTCACCTTTGAGGCGAAATTGAGGCCGCTATCAATGATGTAGACGCGTACACCCCTGCCAGCAGTGCCATCATAATCGTAGTAAGTTTGAGCATCTAGTTTATTTGCCTCACTTCGTGGCAACGATAGAAATTTGAGCTGACGTGGAGCGTCGGGTTGTGGTGGCCATTGAACCCTCCTGGTCTTCTTGTGTCGTCTTGTGTCGCGGACTGAACGAGCTGAGGAATAGATGCCATTGGCATGAGGTGGTGGCTCGTAAGGAGGTCCTTTGAGGAGAAGAGCTTTGAGCTATCGGCTAGATTAGATCGATGACGTATGTCATGTTAGGAGGCAATGGTACACTTACGAATTTTTGGTGTTTGTACTTATCCACCGCCTTGTTTTCATCGATATGAGCAGTCCAGTACCATGTCGAGCCGCTGTGACCACCAACCGAGCGACTTCGCGAAGAACTTATCTCGTGAGCATCAGCTTTGAGCATCTTATCAAACTCATCGTTTGTGGCAGGCTCCCCATCTGGAACCGTATCGTAGACGTGACTGTTCTCGGGCACTTTAGGCCAAAAGGTATACCAAGTAAGGTCTTCTGCGGGGACGGGATAGGTGAAAAGGCTCATAGCCAGGAGGAGTACGACTTCAGCGCGAAAGTGATATGACTACTCCACGATAGGATTAACGTTCTTTGAAACACTTTATCTCGATGGAGCCATAGCGAGCATGCTAGAGTTTGATCCAAAGAGGAAAGCCAGGCAGGAGCGGGAGAAAATAGTATAGAGATGTGGAAAGCGTATTTCCATCGAGTCAACGTTACGAGACCTGTGGAGATTTGATTTGATTTGATTTGATTTCTCTTACGCCCCGGGGTGCCGAGATGCGGCCCTTAGGCTGAACTACGCGCTTACGACTATGGCAGGTCTAGCGAGGCTACGCCCACGGAGCTTCATTCCTGGTCCGACGCGCTTGACCTCAAGCTTCACTTGTTTACTTTCATGTAATGTTGTACCACCACCTCTTCCAGAGTGTTCCCTCCTCTTCCGTCCTCCTCTTATCCGCCGTGCTCGAGAGCCTTTTCCCGAATGTCAACCTTCTATCTATCGGCCGGTTGGCAGGTCCGTCGAGCCATTCTCCAGATGATCTTTCTTGTGCTGATCGTCCCCCCAGATAATATGAGAGGTCACCCCAGCGAGAGCCTGCTACCTCGTGCAATGATTGGCGAGGATTCGCCCATTGGGCACACTCAAAGAGAAAATGTCGCACTGTCTCTGGCGGCGCGTGCTCGCATTCGCATTTGCGGTCTCGACCACTCCGATTCTGGCCAGATAGCTTTTCAGACGACTCTTACCCGTGCGAAGCTGACACAAAACTGCTGCTTTCTGATACACCAGATCGTCGTACAATGTTTTAACATGTGGTCCCGGCAAGGCACGATCGACGTCGTCTACCTTCTTCAGCGTGGTCTGGGCTATCAAACTCCGAGCTTTCTTCAATGCTACTGGTAGCGTCAGCTCGTCTCGTGGCTATTGTGGCCCCGAAGTTGCTTCCCTGGCCAGCGCGTTCGCGATCTCATTCCCCACGACCTTCGAGTGGGCGGGTACCCATTGGAGACGGATTTGAGGACCTCCACGCTCTCAGCTGTCAATCTAGCCGTCTTTTCCTGCTCGAACTACAACTTCGGCTTCTTCAATGCCTTTGGGAACCCTTCGAGAAAGAACTCCGTGGACTACATACTCCACCTCGGAGACTTCATCTACGAGTATGCTGAAGGCGCCTATGGCTGGAGTTGGTCCATTGGCCGTACTCCACAACCGAACGCTGAGATCAGGACGCTCTACGACTAACGTAAGCGACATGCTACGTATCGAGCCGATTTGGACTCAATCGAATCATTCCAGAACTTCGCATGGATCCCGGTCTGGGACGATCAGTTCGTTGTATTCACCCTGAAACTGGTGCCCAACTAATACTTGTCAGTGAGGTCGGCGACAACACATACCGTGACGGCATGGCAGATCAGAACAACACTGAGGACAGTTTCATTCAGTATGGCATCGAATATGGTGGTGAATATATCTCTTTTGACCAGCGAAAGATGAACGCTGTTCGAGCAGTAAGTGGTGACGTGGCCCTGTCGCAAACATGCGAAGTCAATATCGAAGCTGACATTTGACAACTATTACTTCGAATGGATGCCAATTCGACAGGTCGAGATGGACGACAACCTCCGAATCTGGCGAAGTTTCAGCATGGGAACTCTCTTCGATCTGATGATGCTGGACACCAGGTAAGATTCTGACATGCAAACCTCCCGATTTTCTTGTGTGCCAATAAGAGCCCAGACTGATAGGTGGCGCAGAAACTATG
This sequence comes from Knufia petricola, assembly GCA_002319055.1. Taxonomy (NCBI): domain Eukaryota; kingdom Fungi; phylum Ascomycota; class Eurotiomycetes; order Chaetothyriales; family Trichomeriaceae; genus Knufia; species Knufia petricola. The sequence continues at coordinate 880 of NMUC01000170.1, read as the reverse complement.
ACCGTTCGGTCACCGATCTATATTGGAACACCGACTACATCCACCAGATCTCGAACGACGCAGGTCGGAGCATGATGGGCAGCAGACAAGAAAATTGGTTATATGGTCAGCTTACCGCTTCTCAGCAGAGAGGCGCGACCTGGCGTCTTATTGGCAGTCAGACCATCTTCTCGCGCCAGAACCTCTCACTTTTCCTCGGTGATACTGATCCACTCAACTATGATGCTTGGGACGGCTACCAGTCGAACAGGAACAGGACATTTCAGCATCTTTACGAGAACAATATCCCGAATAACATCGTTATGGCTGGTGACTCACACGCGTCCTGGGTCTCGGATCTCATCTGGCTCGATGAGCATCCATACAACGAGTCGACTGGTGCTGGATCCATTGGTGTCGAGTTCGCTGGTACCGCTGTCAGCTCTCCTTCTCCCTTCGGACAAAACGTTAGCCACATCACCGCGGACAATTACTCCAGTTGGCTGGTACACGCCAACAGGGAACTACAATGGCAGGACGTCTACTTCAGAGGATACTACGAACTGGCCATCTCTAAAGAGAAGGTCGATGCCAAGTACTTCGGGATCCCATCGATTGTCCAGCGGCTGCCTTACGAGATCAGTGTCGCGAACTTCACGGTTCTGGCGGGCGCCAATGCCTTGCAGAGACCTGTCGGGGGAGGTGTTGTCGAATCTGGAGCATTGAAGAATGGTCTCACGAGGATGACGAACATTACCAAGAGCAATTCAGACAAAAGAGGCATAATTTAGTGTGAAATTGGACACAAATTCTCCACATATTTGTGCATTTTCTGTTCTATTTTTACTCTCAATTTGTATCTCTCTTTTCGCTTTTTGAACTGTTTGATTGCGCCCTCGTG
>NMUC01000169.1:0-15816 GCA_002319055.1 Knufia petricola | reverse complement strand
CTTTGAACCTGGACATCCCTCGTGTTCGTCAGAACCACCAAAGTGAGAATCTCTATGGGCCCATCTAGAGCAACAATGGCAAGTGCCACGAATTTCTGGTTGACAACGACTCTGGACACCCACCGTTTCTCTCGGTCTTGTCACCACCGGAATGCCGTGGCAGAGGCACTACTTCATCATCAGCGACCGCCACCGCAGTTTCAGCTTATCAACTTCAGATTCTGTCACCGGACGCTCATCGGTGGTAGAACCTCCGGTCGCAGACTACCAAGATGAAAGAGCCTCTGACTGGGATCGTGTGGGTCACGACTGTGCTCATAGCCACCCCTGTTGTCGCCTCACTGCCTCTCTTTGGTGGCGAAGGCCCGCAGGTGAACGACATCCGAGCGGTACTGACCTCGACTGGCTGGTTCGAAGTCTTGACGACCGGCATGCTGATGACCTCGACTGACCTGCTCACGGCCAACATGACCGACGTCAACGACACACATGCAGACATGAGCTTGTGGAAGCCTGCCGCATCGTCCACGACTGGTCCGCCTGAGGCCGTCACCGTGGCTATCGCCAAACGTCCATGGTCTTCCGAGAGCCCCTACACCTGGCCAGCAGCCCTCTACGACGCATTTCACGCCCTCTACACGACCAGCCTGGAACAAAACACCATGACCGACGGCGACGCCGCCACCTTGAACGCCAGCCAACTCTTTCACGCCGTCTATGGACAGGCCGTGATGGCGCAGTGTGCGACCACCGTCACCGACCAGTTGCTGCTGGTCCAGCACAACACCGCGACTGGTCCTGTTGTCGAGGCGGTGACTCACAACGACATCGCCGCCGACACCGTTCAACACGTGTACCAGACCTCGGGCCACATCGAGGTCGCGACCAGCAGCCGATCCAGCTGGTGGGCCGACTGTAACTTTTTGTTTTGGCGAGGCATCAGGACCTGAGAGATATGAGCACGGATAGGTGCAGCCTGAGCGCTTGCGAGGTTGAAGGGGTCTCCAGAATGAACGAACTCTCTCTATTCGATGCGAAGCGCTATTTGGTCTTGACTTGACTTATTGCGAAGTGGGGTATAGGCAAGGGTGGGGCGCTCCCTTTCGTGGCTGGCGATGGAAGTACTATGTAGAAACCCAAAATATGATCAACCAATCAGCTCCAATGTAGGGGACCCAGGGGGAATGCTCCTGTTGTAGCTGCCAAAGTGATCGGTGGTACTAGACGGAGTGACAACGTGTTGAGCGAGGTGCTGCGGTGCTCTCTCCCTCATGCATCAGTATGCCAAGATCCCACGACATGCAGGTATCGGGACGGCTACGCTTTGGCTGACCTGTGCCACGCATTGTCATGGCCAGACTGACTCCAAGTACAGCATGCACCGCCAGACAGTGCCACAATCCTGCAGTACATGCTGCAGGCCACTCCACCGGAGAAAGAGGTCAAAACAGGACTCTCCTAACGATGGCCTCCAGCAGGTGATGCTTGGAGGAGTCACGTGGATATCGTCCCTCCAAGCCAGTTGTCGACCTTGAACCTCAGCAAGCACATGGTACACTTCTCCTCCTGGCTTCTGTCTACTTTTCTCTACCATGGTCACAGCATCGGGCATGTCCTTGTGTTCCTGCTTTGACTGTTGTGCCCAGCTTCGAGCGCAGTGGAGTGAGGTCTTCGATGCTCGACAAAGGTCGGCACAACAGCAAGCCTCGCTGGCGGTCAAGCTGGGACGACTACAGACTGTCTCCAACGAGGTCGTGGGGGACCACGTTGGCGCGGCTGCACCTAGGTCACGCCACATCCTAATCCCTCCGTCGGCGGTGACGGCGCCTCAAGCATACGAAGACCCCAGCCCACCACTGTGCTCCTGCCCAGCATGCCAGATCCAGATCCAGGTCCGACTCGAGAACGTGTGTCGTGCCCAGACGGTATCGGTACAGAAGCGAGCATCATTGGCGACCAAGCTGGCACAACTTCAGAGGCTCTCGCAAGAAACATTACACCACATAGTCCGTGCTGGCCACAGCGACCCTCCAGGTGTGACACTGTCCCACACGGGTGCATCTCAGGATCGACCGCAAGGGACGAAACGCAAGCGTCAGGAGCATTACTCGGCAGGATGCTGGCCGAGCGAGATGACCTCTACTACCAGGGTCCACCACGAGCAGTTATCCCTGACAATGTACTATGACTTCTTGCACAGATCGCGGCGATTGTGGTACCGAGAACCGACGAAGGAACCTGTCGGGAGACCAGGACTTGATACTGAGGACTGGCGAAGGGGCACGTAGCAGGACGAGGACGCAACCGACACCGAGGAGCGATGAGTATTGTACGGTTTGGGAGCAGAGAGCAGAACAACACACGGACCATGTCCGATAGCTATCACGGCAGCATTGTTCTTTGACCACACTATGCGTTGCTGACCGAGGTCTGGTGCTGCAGCGCTGTGCCCACCTCCACCTGGAGTGTTCGTAGTCCTCGCTCCCAGCCGTGGAGAAGCACCGTCATGGCTCGCTCCCTGTCCCCGTACTCTGCCACCAGCTGCGTGCACCGCAGTGCTTCCACATCGCGCTGCTGGACTGTGGCCTGCAGCTCGCGGAGGTGTTGTTCCCTCGCGTCGTTGCTCTCGTGCAGTCGCTGGATCTCGATGTGCCTCTCCTCGGCCACCGACATTGCCACGTCCAGTCGAGCTGCCAAGCTTTGGTTCTCGGTCTCCAGCTCCTGCAGGGCGAACATGTGCTCCGTCGAGAGCTGAAAGTGACTTGATCAGCTTTGTCGTCACGAATGGACTCTCACTGACCTCTCGCGCAGCGTGTCCTGGCTCACCGTGACAACAGCCATGAGAAGATGGCGATCCTGGTGACCCGGGTGGTGGGAGCCTCGAGCACTCTCCAGAGTCTACGTCTCGCGGTGTGGAAGACCGCACCGGCTGACCGTCTCGAAGCACCGCCTGGATCGCGTGACCCAGATGCTGACAGATCTGGCGGTACGCACTGATGGTGTGTTTGCTGAGCTGCTTCCGAAACAAGTGCTCCTGCTCGGGACTATACTGCCACGCGTAGGGATCTGCGGGACCAGGCACGAGGCGGACCTCGGCCGGATCAACATCGAGGCTGAGCTGTTGTTCTGTCCCAGAGCAGTGAGCCGTGGACCTCGACATCCGGGCTGAGACGACTCACTGATATGCCGTGCCAAGTCCCGTCGGCACGTATCTCGCCACCGAGTTCGGTCTTGATTGGATCTGCGGGGGGACGGCCCGCTGGGAGAGCTTGATTGACCATCAGCCATGAGTGAAATGGGTAACGACAACACATGCCGGTCGATGGACGGCCATTTCACTGTGTCTCAATACGATCGTGAACCACCAGAAACAAAGGTGTGAGCTGGGAGTCGTCGATCAACATCCTCTATATCCGTTGGTCGAAGATCAATGAGATCTCGAACCCACTACGTTGGTTTGTTCACCACCCGCACCAGCCACTTCCGGTGGTTTCCGTCCCACGCACCGAGCGACCCTAGATCTGGCTCCAGCGATCGCGCACTTGCTGCTGCTGTTCCAGCGCCATCCAGTCCTGCGCCGCCCGCTCGACCACATGGGCATAATCCTAGGTCGGGGCAAGCGCTTTTGCCGCATGAGCACGCGGGGCTGGAGACCGAGGGCGAAGGTAGATACCTTCATCTGCTGCAACTGCACGTCGAATGGTTGGAGAGTGGGTGGCTGATCAGACAGCATGGTTCGATCGGCACGCGTGTGGTCCACACAGTCGACAAGGTCGTTCGTAGTCGAGGATGCCATGGCTTTGTCAGCATGTAAAAGGACGAGAAGGGGGTGCAAACACAGCACGATTAAACGCTCTTTTCATGATGTCAATAGCTCCTTCTACCTGAGGTTGCATAGTATATGGTGGGTGCTCGCCGAGGATGACACCCTCCATCTCTGAGTGTGAAAACTCCAGTGGATGATCGAGTGTCCTCTATTGTGACAGTGTGCCCGGGCCTGCTCTAATACACCTCTCGGACAGTTCAGCCTCTGGTCGCAGAAAGGGCGGTCCATGCATCACGACCGCTCCCCCAGCTGGTGGTTGAACGACTCGGCCATCTCCAGCGCCCCGTTCACCTCGCTCAAACACACGCGGAGTTCCTCTTGCGTGCGCTGCGACTCCGCCTCGATCTCGCTCATTCGGTCTTCGGACGCTTGCAGTCTAGCACCCGGGTTAGATCAACGTCAACCAGACGGCAGTGGATCCGTCTCGGACCTAGCGTGCAATGCGGCCATTTGACTCTCCAGCGTCTGGATCGACGAGGCCCGGTGGAGAGTCTCCTGAAGAGAGCGCCTCAGCGACCCCGAGACCGGGGCGGTCGTAGTCGGCGCGGTCGGGCGCGACTTGGAAACTCCCGATGCCACACTGCGACGATTGAGGGGACTGGCCACGCGGCGTTGAGAGGGGCCAGCAGCGTCGGGCCGCGACGTCAGCTCTCGGCGGCGGACGGCGCCCTTGCTGAAGCCCGATGGATTGGTGGTGTCCGCTTGTGGTCCCGTGTGTTGTGCAGCTTGTTGTGTGCTCGGCGGGTGGACGGTCGTGTGGACGGCCGTGTGGGTGGGAGGAAGGGAGAAGTCGTGGTCCGCGGTATCGGCAAACAACCCGGCGTCGTCGATGTCGTCGTCCATGCCGTGGTCGAAGGTGAGGTGGCCGCCGAAATCCATGCTGAGCCGCGATGTCCGAGCCAGATCGGAGGGGTGGTCCTGTGCGGCCGGAAGATGGGCCTCTTTAACCGTCTGGACCCTACGCCGTTCGTCCACTGGTTCTCGTGGTCCGGTAACCGATCCGCGACGCCGCAAGGATGAAACACAAGTGGCGTCAGAGGTCATGCATGTACTTACCATCGACCCACGCGAAAGGATAAAAAGCGGGCATGACGCGTTCGCGCTACAATGGTCACAAGCTCCACGCTTGGCAGTCTCGGCCGATCGAGGGTGGTGGGAAGTGACTGCCACCAGCAACCGAGAAAGTGCAGTCCGTCCACGGAACGGAAGGGTTCGTCCATGACACATTTTGGTGGACGAGAGCCGCACTGCCCACCACTCCCTGCGACGACGAATCGCACATAAGTAGAACACCAACACCGCTCAAGAACTGTGGCCGTAACTCCTTTTCCCTCTGTGTCGCCGGAGTACCACTCTTGTACGTTGTTGTGGACCCCACATGCCTCTCAAGATCGGCAAACCGCGAAAACGAAAGGCTTCGAAGCGGACCGCCAGCCGACAGGTCAAAGACGAAAAAGCGCGGTACGAGAGATGCCGTCGTCGCCGGTGGGGGTTGGTCAAGAAGGCCCGCGAGTACAGTGCGCTGTTCGGTGCCGAGGTGTACTTGCTCGTGAAGGACGAGCACAACGCTCACTACTTTGCGTCGGAGGAACAATGGATCGGCGCCCCCGAGGATGTGGTGAGCTAGAGGTTTCCGTCGACCACCGCCCATCAGATGCTAATGGTGGGCGATAGGGAGCCGTGCGCGTCGAAGCACCCGGACGCAAGGTTTGTCGACTCCGAGAAGACCTGTCAGTTGCGGAGACCGGTTCTGATGATCCCGCGGACATCCTTTCTGAAGGCTCTGCCGATACTGCTGCTGCAAGCCCTCTCTACGCCATCTCCAGGGGTCGAGACCTGCAAAGCGGGTACTCGGGATTCGTTGATCGCCTGGAAAAGGTATACCGAGCACTGGGCACCCTGCGACGCCCCGACGTTGATCACGATGATGCAGACTTTGAGATAGACGCCGCCCTGGGTCTGGAGCGCGACACGACACGGGAACCATAGATGGGCATGTCAGAGGCCTAAGCGATCCTCGTGCTCAGAAACGGACGAGAGTCTGCTCTTAGTGGCACACCGCAGACACGCCTTGTTTTTGTAGGCATTCCATACGAGATAGAGGTTTCCGTAGTGCTGGCCGATATCCGTATCAACCGAGGTGGATCGTGTCCTTGTTGCCGAGACCGTGCCTGTCGTGATGTCGTGGCGCGTCCAAAGTGACCGCTGTCCTGCTTTGTATTTGTATTCTTGCAAGATCTTCCGTTGTTCCGTACGATCATAATTGTTGAATTGATAAATGTCACCGACCACAGCACGAGCATTGTCTGACAATTTGACCTCATCATAAGCCTTTGATGGCAGGACGGTCGATGCTTCGAATGCTACCCTGGGAGCAGGCTCTCTCAAAGAATCTGATTCTGGGCAGCTCGCTGGTTCGCCGAGCATCTGCAAGAAATCCGTCATTAGCCTGACATTGCTAGGCTTTTGCTGCGGAGCAGACATAGTGTCCTTGCAAGATAGCGCTCAGTCGCAACGCTACTATTTCACCTAATCGTTGATTGTGCTCAGATTGTTTCCCTGTTCAGATCATATACTTGAGCAAGTACAAGTGCCCTCAATCAAACATGCAGTTGTGAACACAAAACTCGACGTTCTGGGCGTCAAGAGCTTGGGATGATTGTTTGGCGCATAGGAAGGTGGTCATCGTGGACAGATTGCCTTGAAAGGCAATGTATTGCTTTCTAAGTGGTCGTCTCGATATAATCTTGCATTCAATTTTAAGTAGAAGCACTTTTGTCACGTTGTGGGGCCTTTTTGATCAGCAGGACGGAGCCCCGCTCGTGGCCAACAAGTAAGGCGCATTTAGCGGAATGGTACACTTGTGATAGGCTCTCCAAGGGCCCCTCTTGCAAGGTGGATTGGGACACCCTACAAAAATCCCAGCTCATATGCCTTCAGCAATTGTTGCTGCAAAGCCGCACGTCCTGTATTATAGCTTCTTTAGCTTGAAGTCATGTGACATTTTGGCCGTTCCATGCCGTTCATATATCCCTCCTTTACGCGTTTGAGCTATAGCACTTGATCTGTAGATCAGCCGTGTGGCATAGAATCCATCTCTTTAAGCTAGTATTTATTGTTTTCCTCGTCTCTGACCCGATTGCGCGGAAAACATATTCCAAGATTAGAAGCCTCTTGTGCGTTCGCATACCAATGACAGCCCAGTACTGAATAGAATGGCAGGCACTCCAACCGTCTGCAACAGAGTGATTGTCAACGATGATGATAGAGTAAATTATGGTGCCTCCATTGCTGACGACTCAAGTTTTGATCTTCCTGCTTCATCGGGAAACTTCTACGGCGTCGCCCATGTAAGCGGGAACTCATATCTTCATCAAGGCGATATTCACAGTCACAATTACTCGCGACCTAGTAAGGAACACTTTTATCAGTTGTTGAAGACGAGTGATTACGAGTATCACAAGGTCCCGATTTCGAAGGGTGTCTCACAGACGTGCAGATGGGTGTTGGATCACACCACATTTCATTGCTGGCAGCAAACATCTCGCAACAGTCTCCTTTGGATCTCAGCTTATCCTGGATGTGGAAAATCGGTATTCGCGAAATCCCTGATAGACGGCGACTTACCTGACTACAAAGATCTCTCAATATGCTATTTCTTCTTCAAAAATGGCTTTCAGGAGCAAGAAACTCTGATCTCAGCGCTGTGTGCGATTCTGCATCAGTTGTTTGTAAGCCAGCCACATTTGCTTCATCATGCGGTAGCAGAATGGCGTACAGCTGGCGACCGAATTCAACAAGAGATGGCTGCTCTGCGCAGGGTTCTTCGCAACGCTATATCAGATCCAAAGGCTCGCCCGGCAGTGTGCATCATTGACGCTCTAGATGAGTGCCGCAGGCAGGATCAGGAGTCTCTTATCGACCTGATCGCTGAAACTTGCTCGCTTACGTCAAGTGACTCGTCAAAAGGCTCGCTCAAATTTCTTATCACGAGTCGACCGTGTGACCACATACAACGTCTTCTCGGACCATTGCTACAATCTGCCCAGGCAGATTGTTTACGAGACGAAATGGTGAATGATCAGCTTCGTCAAGAAATCGACCTAGTCATAGGGCAAGAGGTTGGCAACTTGGCTGTTGAATACTGCTTGACTCAAGACTACCGAGACTCTTTGCGCCACGAGCTTACTCGTGTGGAGCAACGGACATATCTTTGGTGGAGCATCGTTCGTGATGATATTTGGAAAGTGTACCAAGAAAGCTGGTCCCCAAATCAGGTCTCTGTTCGTGAGCTGATATCCAAGCAGCCTCGCTCCCTCGACGACGCGTACGAGGGGCTGCTTCGGAAGCTCGCAACGGAAGCAATGGCCCGGGCAAGATTGGTTTTTAGCATACTCTTAGGAGCTCGCAGGCCTCTAACAATCGGCGAGATGGCGCGAATCCTTGAACAAGTGTTGTCTTTTGAATCGGGTACTGGTCCTCCTGTGTTGGTCGATGAGAGACAACTCGAAAAGCAAATTCGGACATGGTGTGGTCTTATGGTATTAGTACATGATTCCAAGCTGTTTCTGATACACCATACAGTACGAGACTTCTTGCTTCACCAAAATGGTCAGCCAGTATGTAGGAAATTTACCGCTCCGAAGTGGAGACACTCAATTCCACCATATACCACACACAAGGCTATGGCAATTGCATGTCAAACGCTCTTACAGAGCACAACAGAGCAGCAAGTTGATGCATCCGACAGCCAGACTCTCCTCCAATACGCGCACCAGTACGTGTGTTTTCACATGGCCGAGGCAATCCGTCTGCTCGATGTTGAGCAAGATGTATGCTTGGTCCAACAGATTGATAGCTTTGGAATGAATCTCCAAGTTGTCGACGACGAAGGCATGAGTCTGCTCCATCGATTGGTTGTCTACGGTGATCTACGCATTAATTACAAGGCTATCAGTATGGTCATACGTCGGGGTGGTTTGGTTCAAGCTGCTGATCAAAGAAATATGCATTGTCTACAGCACGCAGTTCTCCAGGATGACAGACGATTGATCTTACTGCTTCTTAGAAACGGATTTTCAGTCGATGCAGCCGTTACGCGGCCTGGAGCTGACCATACCCCAGACGGCAAGAGCATCGAGGTTCGAGTGGCAGATCGTACAACAGCAGTCTCTAGAGGGCTGACCGCATTACATGCTGCAGCGCTCTTTGGTAGGCCCAGCGCGCTCACTTTGCTTATCCAAAATGGAGCTAGCGTGCAGATGGTCGACCAATATGGACGTACAGCTCTACATGTGGCAGTTGGGTTATCGTTGCTAGGGAGACGGAACTTAGACGCTTGGGAGGACAGTGAGTGGATGGTTGACCACAAGTGGGATTTTGACGATGAAGCTGATTGCAATCGCGTGGAAAATATAGCACGAATGTTTCGACTGTGTGTCGTATGGACGTTGTGCAGAAGTTCCGCCAGTCTTGCGCGCCAGCAAGATAACAAAGGACGCACGGCTCTCCATCTCGTGAGGTACGGAGATCAGAATTCTTCAGCACTAGCAATAGCCACTACTCTTTTATCACACGGTGGGAACCAAAGAGGAAAAGACAACGAAGGTGTCACACCGATTCACCTCGCCGCCAAAAAAGCAAATGTTAAATGCTTGAGATTATTTGTGCGTTCTGGAACAGTGCAGGACTTCACCGCTGTCGACAACAGCGGAAGGACCTCTTTGCATTATGCTGCCACGGCTTCGAGCGAGCGAGGTGTCAATCATATCCTAGCGCAACGCGGAACTGCGCATCTGATCGATGCCGTCGACTTCCTCGGTCAAGATCCATTGCACATTGCTCTTTTCGACAAAGCAGCGCCGAGACGACCGGGGTTGACGCATCTGGGGGTTGTACGTACTCTTCTGGCAGCAGGGGCAAGAGCAGACCGAGTCAACAACCACGGCCGTGACGCACTAGCACACTATCTTGTCAACGAAAGATGGATGGTAGATGCCGGAATCATTCAACTACTGCTCAAACACGGCTCGAATCCTTTGTTCCATGAAGATGGAGTCAACTTAGCACACAACCTTGTCGGCGGCGACAACGAAACCGAGGTTGAGGCACTACTTGTCTTACAAGCATTTGGAGCCCCGCTTTGTGCCACAGATAAACAGAATCGGAACATACTGCACCACGCTGCCATTGCGGGTTCGGTGTCTAGAGGTATGTTGATTCATTTGTGTAGTTGCCTCAAGCTCGATGGTGAGACTCAGGACATGCATGGAAAGACACCAAGCGCATACGTAGAGGAGCAACAACAAATCCGGCGACATAAATGGCTCTTTCGACCCAATAGATGGAGGGAATCTGCTCTTGTGTTGGGCAGACTTGCAGATTTGGGGTATTAACGTGCATACTTCCATCACATCCTTCGTCATGACGTCGAGAATGCGTATGGTCCTGCCTTCGCCAAGGACAACGTCAAGTTCAGGAGTTCTTGATGTGTTGAAGGCAATCTGCTTGCCATCCGGGCTCCACTCTAGCCCAGTTACATGAGCGTCCTCCTTCCACAACGTGGTGACTTCTTTCGTCTTCATATCAACGACCCTGAGCCTGCCGAAAGGCCAATCCTCACCATAGACCTTCGCATCATTCTTCACCTCATTGCGTTTTTTCTTCTCTTCCGAGTCCTCATCCGGTCTCGGAATACAATACTGTCCCCATCTGGACACCACTTATACTCACCCACGCCCTTTTCATTCTCCGTACTTGTTTGTGGCAGCGCCTCACCACCGTTGACAGGCAGCATGTACAGCACAGATGCCTTGCCGGGCTTGGCATGATCAGAAAGGAAGGAGATATACTTCCCATCAGGTGAAAACTTGGGCGAGCTGTCATGGTAGTTGCCTTGAGTGATCTGACGTGCAGAGTTCTCTTTGCCTACTTCGGCGAGCCAGAGTGAGGCGGTGATGTTGTCTTTTTGTCGGACCCAGGATGGGCGGAGAGCGTAGACGAAATACTTGGCGTCCGGGGAGAGGCGGGTGTCTCGGGGTGTTCGGAGGTCGGCGAGGACTTCGGGGGTGGTTTCTGTGAGAGGCATGGTTGATGTGGTGGGATGACGAGTTTTCTGATTTCAATTAAGTGAGAGTTTAGGTGTCACAGTCTCGTAGTTGGAAATGGTATTGATTGTCAAAAAGCTGTACGAAGGTCTAAGCTAGAAGGTTGTAATCGTGGTATCGCAGGCTATGCCTGCGACTACCACGTGACAACGTGTAAACAGGGCGAAACTCCCACAAGTACGTCGGCTGAGTTGCGAAATTGTAATGCATACCCTTAGTGTACGTATCTCGGTCGACGTCGCCAATGTGCTGTCCACCTCCATTCTGGACTTGCACGATGACTAGTCCCTGACCAGTAATTGACTTTGCATTCTCAGCGTTCGTCATCGAGTCATGCATTCAGACTTACCAACGCCAGCGCAAGCAGCATAACATAGTCGTCCCAACCGATCGCTCGAATAATGAGGCCCCGAACATAGAATCTCGCAGCTACCACAATTTTTGCCATGCATGTCGTCGCAATCGTGCTGCCCAGCACGCGAGTCCCAGCATTTTCGGATGGATTCGACGGCAACGCAGGTATCTCAGTCGACATGTTGGCCCAGCGATAGAATTTGGTGTGCAGCACAGCAGACTATTCTGATGATTGTCAAAACATCAAAGGATGATAAACGTGTATTGGTTCGTCGCTAAAGGATTCGCTTAGTATAAGCGAAGAGATATCATCGCGAGCACGGCATGGACAAGCCGTACGAGGTCAGCCCCTGCTGGCGCAGCCTCTTGGGGAGGTTGGATGGAGTGGCAGTGGAATGAAGTCTATTCGTGCTGCCCTGAGCCGCACAAAGTCAACTTTGTGTGTGACATGATGATAGCCAAGCTTGGACGGTCTATTGTGAGCTAGTGTCCCATTCCCAAGTCTGCAGGTGCAAGCCACAGCGGGTCATGCAGGTTTCCGAAGCTGCCGAGGAGTTCAAGACCAAAACGGAACATCTACAGCAAAACCACTCACCGTTATCTCTTCCTTTGAGTGCAGAATTATCGCATTGGATAGCTTCTTATAATCAGTACAGATGACCAATCTGCTAAATCTGCTTTGTGCACAGTTTTCAACATCTGAAAGATGTCTAAGTTGTAGTCGTAGCAGCCCAGTGAGGTTGAAGGGTCGGCAGGATTTGATGTTCTGATTCTTCCGTTTTGGTCTTCGCACGCCTCGGCTGCTGCAAGCGCGGGAACGCGGACCTGCGTGCCTAGGCAGCAGTGCACGAACTATGCAATTCGCGAGGTCGCTAGACAGCAAGCCTGTTCCACTTCTTCCCTAAGCACCTGGGCTGAGAAAGACTAAATCGTTCTTTTAGTTTGTGCCTGTGCGGTTGATCCCGCAGAACAATCAGGTACGTGATCATAATGATGGGCACGAAGCATTGTTTTGTGGTGGTCTTTCTGGTTGTCTAGCCTTCAGTTCTGGTTGGACCGGAAAGCAAATGCTGTCACAGGTACCTTGCTTCTCGATACGAAACCTGTGCTGACCTGGTTAAAAACTGCTTTCCGTATCTGGTGGTATCTTCATACGATGCCGCAACGAGGTGGCTCCAAGGTGACATCTTCATCGTGCATACAATGGCCGGTTTTGGTGCGGAAATGGAGCTGCAGGATTCGTCGAAGGCATCTGTATCTGGTGGCAATCGCTTGCCGTGCTGCCGGCAGTCCTAATGGGAGATTTTAGCATTCCATCCACAATTGATGATAGCAGATGGGCGCAGTGAAAAGTGGCATCGAAGAAACGTGGCAGTCTCCTGTTCTACAGCATTGACTTTTGGTGGCACATTTCAGCACCGAGGTGAGAGATGCAGTGCAACACCAACGTTCTGAGCCTGGACTCGGCATGTCGCTTATCAGACCACCATCTTCATTGCAACATCTGCTTCCGGTGGAAGACTGGAGCAGCTAACAGCGGTGACAAAAGGTGGAGTTCTCGTGCCAGGCAGCTACCCGTTCGATGGAAGAGTTCAGCATACCCATAGCTTTCGGTAGCTGTGTAGCAGCCATCTTTGGTGGCAGACATCAGCATTAGAGACGTCAACATCCCGGTCAGCGAGGCAGCTTGCGACTGCACGATAGATACACAACTCCTGGTGGGTGTATGAGCCAACGTCATCAACTGTATAGCATCGATTTGTGGTGGTTCTTCAAGTTGCAGAGTCTTCCTGACTATGCGACCAGTCTCGTGGCCAGCATTGGTGTGTTATGTACAGATCGCCTAAAGCAGGCTGCAGCTCGTCTCATGGCCAGTGCTGATGCATTTCAGATTGCTGCAACCAGTCTAGTGTCCTCCTTGTTGACGTCACGGCCACTGCCCTTTAGATGCCGAGGACGATGTCCAGGTCTAACCACTACCCATGTCTCATTGTGTTTGTCTAGCTCGCACCTGCTCAATGACCGAGCACACGTTCCTGTTGACTCGTACCAAGCGGCACTTCAGCATTTGCTCAAGGCCTTCGAGCATCACTGTCCTCATACCACCTCTTTAACCACGCAATCATAATGCTATCCAGGGATTTGTTTCTTCGCAGCACCACCTGGGGGAGCAGCAATATAACCCTTATGCATCATGATCAGTACGATTGGAACCGTGTCATCTGGGGCATGGTGTCACGGCACAGGTGGTCGTGTTCGTAGTAAATGCGACATCGTCTTGACAAGATTTTTCCGCATTGTCAGGCAAGTTTAGTGGTGACGATCGAGTTTGGCGACAATTTGTGAGAAGATCCTGCTTGTGACCTGCGCCATGCGACAGTGAGCAAGTCACGTGCGCGCGGGACTAGAAATCTTGGCCGCGCGACGCAAAGCCTGGCCTCACACCCACTGTAACGGGTCGATTGGTTTGGTCAACCTTACACTAACCTGATAGACTGCGCTACTTGTTACAATGTGCTCGCCTCATAATATACAACTTCCGGGGTGGGGGCAGGGGAGTAGGATCCGCATATCGACCTATTCTGCAAACTTCTTTACTCTGTTTTCACCACTTTCCGCGTGCGACCAATGGCGATAGATCATTAGAGATAGATCATCAAAATCAGGTCTACAGCATCGTGTGGTCAGCTGAAAAGTCTTACTGTGCGGTGCGCATATTTCCATCTCTCTTTTGAACAAGCGATGGCACTGACGGCCTGTGTAGGTTGACACCTCGCGATGCACCAGCTGGACCAGGGCGAGCGGCTCCGCAGCTTCGTCCACAACGCCATCGAGTCGCCCCAAGCGACAGTAGCCAGTATCACGATCGATCCTAATGACTATCCTTCTCCTCTTCGATCGGTTATCAGCGACTTTCGTCGAGCGGTGCAGGCCTTCTTGCAAGACCTACAAGGGATTGCAGCCGCCACTGGGCAGGCAGATGAAAGATCAGACGGGGGTCTTGAGAACCGCACGGTTAGTGCCGCTTGCGGACTCGACCTCTTGGCGAAAGCGAGCGCGCAGGCACAAGCTGTTGGGTCAGAAACTCACACTGCCGAGGTGATAGATTCAGAGAACAATGCTGCCCAGGAAGCAGTCCATGGCCATGGCACCGAGCCCGAGACCGCTTCCACAACGACTTCTCCTTCCGTCGACTCAGCGCGTACTCCAGCGCTCCTGTCACCGCCCTTGCTTGCAGAAGCACAACCAAGAACAAATGCGTCAACTGAAAAGATCGAGTCCGACATGGAAGAGAATATTCTCCGGCTCTTCCCAACCACAGCACAATACCTCGACTTCCCTTCGCTGCTCGCACATGCCAAAGAGCTTGGAGTAGAAGATGTCGGTGTCTTCAAGGTGGTGCTACCCGAAGACATGCCACAAGACTTCGAAGTGGTGGACAATGACGACTGCCCTGTCTCCGTCTTCGCCGCCACGAAGAAGACAGAAGGAGTCTTCCAGCTCAGTCGACAGCCTCAACGAGCCTCGCTGCGCATGGTGCCAGATCCTGCAGAAACCATGACCGCGCAGGCGCTGGAACAGTTCGAAGCTGCCCTGGAGAAAGAGTCGGGCCTCGATGGAGTCGTGTATTGTACCGACTATGATGCAAAGACGCCCCCAGATCGACATGACCTGGGTCTCCCCAAGCAGTCTCCGATCTGGCCACTCCCAGGCAACGAGCTGGACAGGACGGCGCAGTACGTGCCCGGTCTGCATCACCCCTTTGGCTACAAGTCTGACGCCCATTTCGGAGCGCCGTTCGCTCTGCACAAGGAGGACTGCGACCTGGTCTCGCTGAACGTGCTCTACTACGGGTGCAAGGTGTGGACGATCGTGGCTCCTCGTCATGCGTCACTTGTCGAGCAGGAGCACAAGTCGATCTGGAAACACCGATATACTTGCGCACAAAGTCTGCGCCATTGTTCTACGTGGGTGCTCCCTCGGACGCTGGCAGAATGGGGAGCCAGCGCCGTCACGCTGCGACAACAGCCCAACGAGGTGGTGGTGGTCTTGCCGGGAGCTTACCACCAAGGCTTCTGTATCGGCTCGACCCTGGGCGAAGCGGTCAACTACCCTCCCGCAGGCTGGAGTATCGCCGGCTATGCTGGCTGTTCCGCGAGCTGTCCTGGCCACCGCATACCTAACGAGCACATGGCGTTTCGACAGCCGGACGAAGTGCAGCAGGGTCCGAATGAGACGGACAGCGAGCATGACGACGATGTGCACAGTGGCGGTGAGGACAATAGGGCACCGAGTGACAATGAACACACACTAATGGTATCTACGTCCGGGATGTTGAAGCCAGCAGCTGGCGCCGAGTCTCGCAGACGCACATCCGCTACGAAGAGGGGGAGACCACTCGAGTCGAGCGTTCGAGGAAACACCAAGAAGATCAAGCTCGATCTACGACCTTTTGTGAGTGACACCATTGGTTTCAGGAAAGCAGAACCTACTGCGTCTCAGAAGAGTCTTGCGAGCAGTCAATCGAAC
>NMUC01000168.1:0-16021 GCA_002319055.1 Knufia petricola | reverse complement strand
TTGGGGTTGGTCTGTGCCGTCCAACCAGACCACCGCTAAGGATATATCGGCGTACGTCAACTCCTTCTCGTACTCGGCGCGACGACCGGATGTGTTGCAGTGGAGCAGGAGCAGCAGATGCAGACCAGTTCGATAGCGTTCGTGAACGAAATCGTGCCAGTCGTTCTGCCACAATTGTTGAACGCATACTAAAAAATCGTCCCTGGTGAAATTGCGACTGGCACGTGCCTTGCGAGAAAGATCCGGAGCGCCCGACTTCTCTCCACCGTTGATGAAGTTGAGGATGGTGTCTTGGTGGCTCTTGGAAAATGACATGTGGTGCAGGCGACCCCATGCGGCCATGAACGACTTCCAAGCGGTGTAGGTGTAGGCCACCGTCAGGCGACCGCCCGGTTCGTTGCGGCCTTTGCGGCCACTGCTGAAGAACAGGATGAAATCTTTGGCGGTTTTGAGGTTGGCAGGGTCTTTTGGGCCGTTGTACTCAGAGGCGAACAGATCCCATTCCCGCAGCATGACCTGATAGAATCGAGTTGTACCAAAAGCAATGGGTTTGCGCACGAAGCTTGTGGTGGTGGACTCAATCTTCTTCTGATACTCTCGTGATTGTCGAATGAAGTCTCGTTCGAGATCTCGAGCCGTCTTCTCGCACGACAATGGCACCGGGGACACGCCTTCTGGCTCGGTGCTCGGTGCATTGGAACTCATCGTAGTATTTCTGTTTCGATCTCATGGAAAGTATTCATGAGGCACTTCCAGTCCAAGAACCCAGAGCAACTACTCGACAGTGACTGTGGCCAGTGTCGGGGAAGGAATTCCAAGATGTGAAAGTCTGGCTGAATGCGACTTATAAAGGGAGATGGGACTGGCATCGTGGCCGCCCATCGGTGGAGTTCCAGGTCGGACATCCCACGTCCTTCAGACAGTACAGCCACCTTGTGGTTAGTGGGGTGAGCTGAGGGTGAGCGGAAGGTGATGGAAGGTGAGCTCAGGGTGAGTTGAGGGTGAGCGGAAGGTGAGCCGGGGGTGAGCAAAGCGGCCAGAGCCACACCCTCGTTGGGCGGCTCACCCGTGAGAATCTGGGCCATCATACTATACTATATAGTTCGATTTAATTATACTACGGCTCTTATTTTCTACTTGTATTATATAAAGTACTAAGAGGTTTTAAACGAGTCTTTAACCTTCTTTCGATATATTAATATCGATATTAAACGACTAGAATCTTATAAACGAGGCGCGTACTAGATCTAAGATACCTTATCTCTTAATAATAAGAAAGTCGACGATTATATAAAGATCTTACTTAAGATATATAAAAAGAAGAATCTAAAGGAGTAGGTTAGTATACTTAGATAGACGAAGTTATATAAAGCTAGTTTTCTAGTTTATATAATTACCTCGGCTTACTATATTAATAAGATAAAAAAGAAGTTTAGTATTAACTAGATATCTATCTTATACTTATAGAGGTAGATTAAAATTATCTTTCTATATCTACTATATAGTGCTTAGAGCGTAAAGCGAACGCGATATACTATATTATCTTAGTTTATTATAATAGATATAAACGAGAACTACGAAGTTATCGAGGTAGATACTTTTAATAAGATCGTAGCGGCTTATTAAGACTTTATATCGGCTTATAACTTATTATTAGAATTTAGTAATAAATACGATACTATTAGATACTCTTTTTTAGCTACTATAAATATCGTAGGTCTTAGCTTGATTTTAGATAGTCTTATTAGTCGCTAACGAATAGACGATTTCGGCCTATATTCTATAAAGAAGAGATTTCTAACTAACCTTAATAGTATTAACGATACTATTAAAAGATAGAAGAGAGATACTATAAAAGCGATCTTTAGCGAGATTAACGAAGTTATAGTACTTAAGAAGGAAACCTTTAGAAAGAAGTAGTTTAAGTACGGCTCGTAGGCTAGTTAAACTAAGTTGTTCTTTCTACGTAGAGAGAGAGGATTACCTATTAATTAATATATTAATAATACTAGTAAGGTTAATCTTTTAGCTAACTAGAACGAGTACGATATCAGTATTTATAACGAAGAGGAGAACGAAGCGCGAGCTAAGAAGGTTACTAATTAGCTTTAATAGTAAACTATATAAGAGGATAACGAAATATAAGAATAACTACGATAACTTAACGAGTTAAACTTTAGCTCTAAGTTATAGAAGTTATTATACCTTATAGACTAGTTATCGTTAGCCGTTACTACTATTATTATTATTAATTCTAACTCTTCTTAATTATTAATTAAGATATTACTTATTAAAACGACTATCCTAGGTAGTATAACTATCTAAGAAGACGAGCCGCGACGATAATTAACGCGTTTAAACGTAGATAACTAAGCTCTTATTAAGAGATTATAGCGATCTCGAGATACTTATACTACCGAGCTATTTAAAGAAGAAAGTAACGATAAAGATAAGAACGTAAAAGACGATAAAGATAAGAGCAAGGGGAAGAAGAAGTATATAGAGAAATAAGATATAGCGGTAGTAAACGCGTTTAATAACGCTTTTTCTTATATTACGCGTAGTATATTAGTATTACGTTCTAGATTAATTAACTACGTTTATAAAGTGCGTATAGGTTATTATATAATAAGCGACTAATACTTAACTAAGAGTAGTTAATAATAGAGAAGAAAGAGATATCGTAAAATTAAAGAGTATAGCATAAGATACGATAGTTAAGAAAGGAAGGCTAGCTAAGAGTAGCCTTACGATATACTTATAGAACTTAAGTAGTTAACGACTATTTAAGGATAATAATAAGAAGATAATATACTCTAACTTTATAATATACGTCTAGTACTTAACCGTATTATCTCTTTAAAATAACTCTAAATATTACTATAGTAGATAGAAGATAAAAGAGACGATATTAAGAGAAGAGAAAAGAGGCGTATAAGCGTTAAGATAATAGACGAGCGAGTAAAGAGTAGAAAACGAAGAGTATTAAATAATAAAGTAATAACGATTATATAGGCTTAAAATAGTACTACTCGCTAGTATATACTAGTCTATAACCCCCTTAGTATATATAAGCGAAGTTATTATCTTTAGAGTCCTAATTCTTTATCTTTACTAGTATATTATACTTACTATAACTATATACTTAATTAAGACTATATATATTAAAATCGTTAAGTAATTTATTCTTAATAGTAGTCTAAAGTTAGTCTTTATTTTATCTTTATTCGATAAGCGTTATATTAAAGGCTAGATTAAGATATATATCTCTTTACTCTTTAGTAGTATTTAAGAGGATAGTAAAGTCTAGTATATTACCGCGAATAAAGATATAGTCTTATACTTATCGAATTAATATACGAAACTATTTCGAGATAAGAATCCTTCGCTTAGGAATTTATTAAATAAATTTATTAGCGGTAATATCGTCTTATTTATTAACCTCGATAAAGATCTAGTATAGCGTTTTATCTAGCTATACCTTAGTACTTATAATAAAGACTTAGTTCTTATCTTTAGCTATATTAGTATACGTAACGAAAAAGGCGGTTAAGCTATTATATATTATAGTCTTTAAGTAACCGCTTTTACTTATTTAATAGATTAGTATTAGGTCTATAGCCCTTAGTTAAACGCTTAGCGTTAAGCTAATTATATTAAAGATAGTTACGCTTAAAGTAAAGCTAGTTAGGAACTCTAGTAACGTAATATAGTTAATTATACTATTTACGTATTTAATATACGTTCTAAACTTTTATAAAGGTATTAATCTTCTCTTAAAGAAGCGATAAGAAAATATATACCTATATAATACGATCTAACTTATTCTCGCTTTAATAGAACTATCGTAGTTATAGATTCTTAAATAAGATCTAATATAGTATATATTATTAGCTTTAAGAATAAAAAAGCGATTAGGATACGAGGTATTCGATAAACCTTTCTATAAGCTTTAACTTACTAGGTAAAACGTCTTCTACCTATAATATATATATACGCCTTTAACCTAGCTAGTAACGTATATAGAGAATACTAGATAGCGAGTATACTTATAAGCTAAGGTACTAGCTAATACTTTTTAATTTAAAACTAGAAACTCTTAATTCGAATATTTCGTATACTTATTCTATAGATAAAGCACTCTTAAAGGCGCTTTTATATCTCTTTATCTATAAAAGACTAATTACTAAGAACTTTAATATCTTAAAGGTACTAAATATAGAATTAAAACTATAAATTAGTAATAAAAGGTATCTTTAATCTACGATTAGAACGAATACGATAAAAGATAATATTATACTCGCGGACTATCTAAATATACTACTTTACGACGGCGACCTACCTACGGCTAGCGACCTTAACGTAAACCTAGATAATTCGTCTTAAGTAAGCGTTTATCGTAGTATAAACTTTAATACTAAAGTTTATAAACTTCTTATAGCTATTAATAAACTATACGTAATCTAGCTCTTTATAAATAGCTTTATAATATCGTATAACCTTATACTCTAGCTTTTAATTACGTCTATATATATTATTAATATCGTAGAGAACCTTTTAAACGTAATCTTTTTATACTTAAAGTACTAAATAGCGTATTTAAAGATAGGTATAGAAATAATTTCGATTCTAGTTACGTTTAATATCTAATATAATAGTTTTAAGGATAATAGCCTCTATATACTAAAGGCGCTTTAGTTAATTCTCGATAGTACGATCTCTTTAAGACTAATTATACTTTTATTATATAGACTTAATAAGCCGAGTACTAACTATTACGTAAGCGAGCTTTTATTATAAGCTCTATATAATCTTCTTATTATTCTATAGGGTTTATTTATAAGCGCGTTATACTAATAAGATAAACTTATTATCCTAGTAGAGACCTTTCTTTATAGACTAATTTAAGGTAATACCTTCTACTTTAAGAAAATTCTTAAGTACGTTATATCTATACTTAATACTACGGACTCTATTAATCTAAGTAAGAATCTCTTTTTATATCTAACTATATTAGACGACGAAGTCGTAAATCTTAATAGCTAATAGGCTAAGATTAACCTTAGAACGACCGACTAGTATAGCTACGTATAAGTAAAGAAGGTATTAAGCGATAGGTACTAGACCTACTTATATTTACTTAGTCTAGAACGTATATATACTACGAGTATATATTAATATCTAACTACTAACGCCTAAGCGACCTACGGTAGTATATATAGCTATCGGTAGTATAGTAAGGACGAGGATAGCGATAGCGATAGCGGCAGTAGCAGCAGTAATGTACACGATTTCACGATTTTACGATTTCACGATTTCACGATTTCACGATTTCACGATTTCACGGAATGTGCAAAGTCCGAAAATAATAAACAGGAAAGGTGCGGTAGCCCCCGCCCGTACAGGCTGCTTTTTGAGCATGACATCAACCCGCTGGTCGTATCGCAATAACGGGTACCATATATTTTTGATGGGTACTCGCAACCAAACACATCATGACATTCCCCAAGAGTCAGATCCCCTAGCCGGAGGCATGATGGGGGAATGTATTGCTCTAAATTACTCTAGCTGAGACATTCCGAGCTGTTGATGCCATGCCAAGGATAATCTAGAAGGATCCTGCCTTCTGTAGTCGTCCGTTCGTAACTCGTCGATAGTCATCACCTCATGCATGGCTCATCTAGAAAGCCGCCGGCGGGATATTCCCAACGCGCAATAGTGTATTCCTTTTCATCACTGGACCTGGATCTCTCTTCTCGAATTAACAGAAGGTTTCCAGCTTCCCTCGACGTAGTCCACATCCCACGTCTTCTTGAAGCCTTCCAACACTTCTCCGACCGCCTTGCAGGCATGCCGGTCTCTACACCTGCGATCCCAATCACCAGCCTGAATGAGCATGATGCTCGTCTCAACTAGCTCTTCTTCTACCCTCATCTCCTCCACCAAATCACGCACAGATTTCAATCTCCGTGTAGCCGTTAGAAGATGTTGCCGGTGCTCCGTCAGCGTGTCCGTGAGGCCGTGTAGCATAGACAACAGCTCGTGCGTGCTGTTGGCAAGAACTTGCAGAGATGTCAACGGATTCGTAGAGGCAGCGGGTAGCTGTAAGCTTGGCAGGAAGGGTAATGACAGTATTAACGAGTCCAGCTCGGCTATGAGTAATTCAATTGTCTCCTCGGGGAGATCAAAAAAGGTCGATGAGAAAGAATTAGTGCTGATTAGTGAATGTGAAGTATTCGAAAATTCCCGTAGCTGGTGCGACCTGTGCGTGGACATTGAGGTGTATGCTGTGTGCAGCCTTTGTGCGCCGTTCTCAATCGTCGACTGAACTCCTAGCTTCTCCTTGAGGGCAGAGGTTGTTCGTTCGATGACGCCTCCCGCCTCAGATAGCGAGTCGGCGTTGGCTGATATTCTGGTGATCTCTTCGACATCGTGTATCCTCCTCTGCAGTGTAGGCGTGATCGAGTCGAATGCCTCGTCATCTGAGTCAGGCCCGTAATCTGACCCATCGTACAAGGACTCCGTCTTCCTATGGGTGCCCATGCTTGCCCACTGCTTAGAGGGGCTCTGAGGCTTCTCGGGCGATTGGGACACACTGTTGTTCCTCACTTGCGGACTTCGAGGAGTGAAGGGCATATCTAGGTTATGCATGTCGCTGACGTCGATCGGACTGCTCACGGAGTCTTCGGGGTCTCCTTCTTGCAATCCTTGTAGGAACGAGCTGTCTTGCCCATCGAAGTCCGGGTCCCAGGCCTCCTCTAACTCGTCTGCCAGATTCCCAAAGCCAGCATTACTTGCCAGGCCTGTGCTAACGTTGCTACCGGTACTCAGGCGAGACGACGATGGCCGTTTCGATCGCGACGACGTTGGTCGCTGTGCTGCTGGCGAATACTGCTGTAAGGAGGATTGTGACGATCGCCTCGACTGGAAAAACATGTCTGTGCTACTACTCGCATAGTGGCTGGGTGATATGAGGTCGGGTTGGATGCTCGGTATGCGCATGGACCGTCGCTTTCGCGTAGGGCTCGTGGGGGAGGTTGGGGTGCTTGGTGTCATGGTCATTGTTGCCGCCATGCTAGAACGCTGTATACAGAATCGTCAAAGTCATGCTGTCTATGTTGAAGTTCGTCTACCGTTGTTGTAATATTTGAGCAGGTGTGTGGTAATCTCGAGCGTGCAGCATCAAACGCCGACACAGTGATGATGATGATGGTGTTGATGGACCCTTGCATGTCCGTTCGTGACGCGCCTTAGGGGCGGCGCGGATCTTCGTTAGCCCCTGGCCCAGCCGGATATTAGCCTACATGCTGGCTTTCACAAAATCTAACTCGTGAACATTCCCTTGAATCCACCATTTGCACCGCACAACGCGTTGATCAGAGGCGGATTGCCGGCTAGAAGGTAAGAATACCTCAATCACTAGCCAGCTTTACCGGAAAAGAAAAATAGAGAGTCAAGATGCCTGTGATACGACGCGTCAAACCGGCCGACCTATTTCATCTGAATCTCTGCAACCTCGATCCATACACAGAGAACTACGATATCAGCTTCTACCTCTCCTACCTGATGAAATGGCCGTCCTTGTTCTTCTGCCTGGAAGAGAATAGCCAGATTGTCGGCTACATCATCGGCAAGGTCGAAGCATCACCAGCCTACCTTCAGTCCGTAGTCAAGTCTCAGTACGTACCCAGAAACCGCTAACGGATGCCAGGTCTTCAGAGCACTACCTTCCATGGCATGGACATGTCACAGCCTTGACCATTGCCCCTCAGTATCGCAGACTGGGCTACGCTCGACTGCTCACGCGCGCACTCGAGAAGGCGTGCGAGCAGCAGAACGCCTGGTTCGTTGATCTTTTTGTGCGCGAGTCCAACACTTCTGCCATCAAGCTCTACGAATCACTGGGGTACAGCGTTTTCCGTCGTGTGGTAGATTACTACTCCGATGACATAGGCGGCTCGATGAAAGGGGAGGATGCATTCGACATGCGGATCCCCTTGCCAAGAGATAAGGAGAGACAGCATATTCGCGAAAACGGTCGCAACTTCCACGTCACTGCCGAAGATGTTTTCTGAAGTGATTCGTATGCGTGTTGGAAGTCACGTGCGTGGCCGACATATATGGTCCCACAGAAGAGCTGTTCTGCAATATGATATTGCGGCACGAGGTTCGTTCTTTCATCGTCCCGAAACCCAGGAAGCGGTGAGCTGTCGTAGAAGTATCAACCAGACGAACGGGAGATGACTTTGTCACAACTACCTGATGTACCCACCGATACAGGTTAAGAAAGCGTAGCAGCGCGCATGTTACTCAGGTGTCGCTCACAAAGGCACACAGCAATGTGCATATTCACGCAGTTGCGGGCATCGGACACCTGAGCAGAAGCGGCGTTGGCAGTGAGCTACGCGTTCCTCATTCTGGTCTTCTTCTACGTCTGGGCCCTTCTGAGAAACCAAACTGGGTGCTAATGTTTGTGTCGGAGGCAAACGACCAAATTGGACCCGCAATGAGCTCAAAATCAATGTCGGCCATGGATCTCTGGAGCTTCCCTCAGGGGCTCTGTCTGGGCTTTGCACCAGGAGCACGTGGTGCTCCAAGGTTCAGCGAAACACGGCGGTAAGGGCAATATATGCAACATACAGATGTGTGTGATTCATTCAAAGCCTTTGTTCTATGGTTTATTGTGATTATGGGAAGGACCCTGCATTGTAGCAGGATCGACCCCTCTTCGTTTCAGCTCAGTGTTACTGCCGCCGACGGCCTACCGCTGCGCACCACTACACGGTGGCTGTCCATGTTACTGGAAGAGGTTCAGGGACTGTTCCTTCAATGATCGAAGCCGCAGTCGCAAGTGCAGTTGCAGTCGCGAGCGCAGTCGGCTGTGGCTGTGGCTGTTGTTGCGGGGGCGGAATTCCCGGTACAGCAGGCGGCACTTGACCAGGCAGTGCGTCAGGGATCGGATAATCTACGTAGTCTCTCGATGCATATCCACCCATTTGGAACGTTGCAAGGCTGTCTCCAGAACCCCTCCTGCAAATACCATATGAAGCTCTGCACGTTGCTGATGGTTTGACGCTCGCTGACCCGCTTGAGTTCTTGGACTTGCCACGGCGTTCGGGCTTCTATGTAATAATGTTGTCTGTAGTATGGTGATTGACCAAGACATCGACAGCAAGATGGTCGCTGAATGGCGACACATCGGCCGACATAGCTGGACCGCTCCCAGTGTCGCGTAAATCCGTGATCGAGTTGAGGTACACGGCAAGCATGAGCATCATGACCATGCCTACGCGTCGAACCTGTTATCTTGGTGGCCATTTCGGTGGTCAAGCTGAGGTAAGGTTGGGACAAGTGTCCTAGACGTTTGATATAGTAGTATGTACGCCGCGTCGCCGTCAGAGACAGATCTTGAAACATGTCAGGAAGCTAGCAAAGTTATATGAGCGAGCCAGATCTAGTAGGCAAAAGTACTGCCATGGTGAAACAACCAGATCTAACCTTGAACGACTGCTCAGTAAATGCTGAGCTCGTCACTGCCTCACCTTTCAAGGTTCTCGGCGCATCGCTCTGAGCGCGTCGCATGCTCGTGCCATGATCGAGCAAAGACGTGGACAGGCGCGGTTGGTTCGGCGGACTGGGCATGATACCAAGACCCCCTGGGAGTTCGAGACCTTCGAGACCGCTTTAGTGAGTAGGAGCTCAGGGATCCAGTAGCATCCAAGACGAGCGTTGTGACATATTAAAGACGCCCAAGAAATCTGTCAGTTGGAGGTATGTTCTTCGTGTAATGTCCATTGTCCGTTCAATCAATCCGACGATTTGGAAGAGGCTAGCCTGACCATGTGGTCAGATCTTTGACCTATGCCATGTCCTGGTGAGGGCCACCGGATAATCAGCTTGCCACAACGCCGACGAGTTTATGTTTGATGGAAGCCGCATCACGAATGTCGAACGCGGTTCGGTGGATCACGTCCGACGTGCTTACCTAACCTAATGATGACCTCATGCTTAGGAACATGTCGCTATAGTAGAATACACACCTTATTGAGGACTTCGTCAACAGCATTAGCAACCACCATCAAGTACGAGACTAACCAGTAATTCCCTGATTCTCACAAGCTCTCATAATCAGTAACCCAGCCAACATGCCCTCCGCCAATGGCCACCCTGACGCTGACCTCCACCCACTCGCGACAGGCCCAGCACATAAGATAGTCGAGGCCCACAAAGATGCAGCACCTCACATCCTGTACTCAGGCTGGTTCTGTCCCTTCGTACAGCGGTCTTGGATCACGCTCGAAGAGAAGCAGATTGACTACCAGTACATCGAGATCAACCCCTACCACAAAGATCCCGAGTTCCTCAAGCTCAACCCCCGAGGACTTGTGCCAACGCTCGCTTGTCCCGTGCCGGGTGGCACCAAGGGCGAGGATGGCGTCGAGCGCAAGCCTTTGATTGAGAGCAATATCGTGAGCGAGTACCTCGACGCCTTACCGTCAGACCAGCCATCACTCTTCTCTGACGATCTGTACACGAAGGCACGTCAGAAGGTCTGGATCGACTTCGTGGGAACGCGCATCATTCCTGCCTTCCATCGACTGCTGCAGCATACGCCGGACAAATCTTATTCGATGGATGAGGCGAAGTTTGAGCTTCGCGGTCATCTCAAATCGTGGATCTCCGAAGCGAGCGATGAAGGCGAGTTCTGGTCAGGTAAGGAATTCAGCATGACCGACGTCACACTTGCGCCGTGGGCTGTCCGTCTCTGGGTATATGAGCACTTCAAAGGCGTCAAAGACCTGATTCCGGCCGAAGGTGAAGGAGGCGAGGATGAAAAGATTTGGTCAAGATGGAGAAGATGGATTCATGCTATTCAAGCGAGAGAGAGCGTGAAGAACACGCTGAGTGATCAAGAGCATTACTTGCCAATCTACCAGAGGTAAGACTATCTTGGCTTACTCACCCTGTTTGGTCAGTGGCTAACGGAGAGCAGATATGCCGATGACAAGGCTCAAAGCGAGCTTGCAAAAGCTACCAGGACTGGTCGAGGCGTGCCATAAGCTAAGCATCATGGAGTGCCATGGAAGCAGCCATTGCATCGTATGGCTAGACATGGTTCGCAGAAAGCTAGACAGGGACAGGAGGTAGGACCCACCTGAATTGCTAAAAGATAGCTCAGCTCATTATGCAGAGTACACTGCCGCTGGCTGCAAATCTTTGTCATGTGCTTACAGATACTTAGCACTGCTGAAGCGCGAATTGAAGTCTGATGACTTCTTCATCATCTCACGGCGTTGTGTCGAGTTCACTTGCAGTCCACCAGCAATATCCTTCTCTCTGTCGAACGCTCGGGCACTAGGGTCGTCGTCCTCCTCGGTTTTGTGAGTCTTTGTGTGAGCGTCGTAGAGAGAAGGCCCCCGCTGCTTGCTGTATTCTTTCATTCTACGGGTCGTCTCTGCATCCTCCTCTTTGGTGGTTGGCGCTGCTGGCTTCGACTTCGACCCTTTCTCGGCCCTGATTCCAAGGACTTCTCTCTGTAGTCTTGCCTGCTTCTGCTCGGGGGTTTCGTGCCATGCGTCGCCTCCCGCATTGCTTGTGCCTCCACTTTTGCCAGTGTTGAACTTGCGGTTCTTGAGCTTCGTAGGATCGACGCGCTGCGACCAATCTCCACTGGTCGGAGCCAAAGTCATCCATTCGTCTCGCTTGCTCTGTGTCACTGAGGTTGAGGCACTGCTGGTTTCGGGCTGTGCGCCTTTCGCATTCATGGAAGAGTTGTCGGTACTGGCGTCAGATTTGGTAGGCATAGCAGGTCCGAAGTCGTCGTCACTACTGTCCTCACTGTCAGAATCGTCTTTTGGTGCATCATGTTGCTGCTGGTGGGAGATTTGTGGTGGGAGCGAAGGCCCTAGCACGCGCGCTTTCTTCGACGCGTTGTCGCTCTGGTCAGCGGTCGGAGGCAGCGGTCCTACACTATCGTCACTGTCGCTGGCATCGCTTTCGTCTGACCGCTTGCGCTTCTCTGCAGTCGCAGGGAGCTGCGGTCCAATAGGCATCGCAGTTCCTGTCAGTTCAACGGTCGAAGAAATGACCAGACTGTTTTTGCATTAACTGGGCTATCAGTCGACTGATTCGTTGTCTGCTCACCAATGGCAGACACTGACGTGGTAGAATGCATGGAGAATTTAGGTGCATTTAATTGATGACTCTTTCTTTACTTGGTACCTTCACCTGCACTTGGCAGGCCCCACTCGCGGATGCGGTGTCGGACCACACGAAGCTTCTCTCCGCTGCAGTCCGGCCTTCCATTTGCTCCGTCTTTTCTCGCTTGCATCTCCTTCACCAACCACGGCGCTTTGGAACTGTCTTCCAGAGCCGTCCCCTGGAACGCCACAAGCTAAAATTGTTCACACTGTTGAACTGCATCTGCAGCAAGAAACAGCTGTGCGTGCATGCAGGGCCATCGCTTCCCTGTAAGCGCCCGGCGGGACTCCACGTCTCTCTTGCCTTGACGTGCCTACTGCTCAGGCAAAGCCCAGACCGCTCACCTGCCATTCGCTCTACGAGGAACCGTCCGAGATAGCTCTCGACTCTATGCAAGTCGTGCATGTTTCAACAGCTAGCCGAGTCTCTTTCTACAAGTCTGATTCGGACATTTAGAAAGAGCCCACTGCAAGTGTGAAGTGTCCAGAAGTCCTGTCTTGAGCTACCATCAGCCATTTCAGAGCTACTTCTTCATCTTGGACCGCACACTCTACCACTGTCTCGCCCTTCTTTCACGGTTCTGTACTATCTCTTACACTCTGCCGAGTATTGTCTCATACACAAACTTTCAGTCGCACGAATGACGATCAAGCATATCCAGTTGCCATACCTCATTAGCTTCTGCTCAGCCTTGTATCCACCATGGCACGAACAGAAGTCTCCTCCGTGATACACGATATTTTGAACGCTTTCCAAGACGGATTGCACATCTTCAAAACAAAAAGCCGAAAGCACCGACGTCGTCATACAGAGCCGGCCAACACTAACGAGGAGAAACGTATCCATGACTCTCTTGCGCAAAGACCACAGGAGATCAAGCAGACGTACGAGAAATCCGTTGCGAAACATGGTCACCGGTTTGAGGTGGGAGATAGCACTGCGCAGGTCAGTCTTGCGCAAACGCTATTGGTACTCAATACTGGTCTCATTAAACTGCTCAACCATGCACTCTCTAACGACAAGTCTCGTTCTCAGTCACGGAGTGGTGTCTTGAACTTATCAGAGACAGCTGCCTTGGACACTTTGACCGCCCTTTCCGAACTTGACCTACGGATGACTTCCGCATCGAGTCTTAATCTGAAGCTGTCACCCAAAGGTCGAAGCGCAGAGCCTGAGCATAGGCGTAAACTACGACCGCGAGGGCAGTATAGTAGCCAGCAGTCCATTCGACCAGCGCCAAGCCCTCTAGCACCTCACGGGGGGTGGGTTCGACGTAAAACGGACCCGTCTGTTGTCTCAGTCGTCGTCTCACCACGAGCCAAGAGAAGCGATCAAAAACGGACCTCGGCTTCGCGGTCTTCAAGTGCTGCTCGTACCAAGACTTCTAAGAGTATACCACCTGTACCCGAGACGAAGCACAAGGAAAAGAGATCTCCTCCGCCAAGCTATAGCCAGCTCGCCGACGAAAGTCCCCCCGGGCCGAAGCTTACGCCGAAGGGCAGGCCGGATCATGTACAGGCAAAACCCTGTCAGCCAACGAGTGAGAACAAAGCTGGTCACGAAGAGCCGGCCATGCGCCACCCTGGCACGTACATTGCGCCTGTAGACTTCTACAGTATGTTTCCACAACCAGCGATTGGCCGTTACGAGTCGCAACTCCAGGACAACATGCACGTCTTGCCTTCACGGCCGCCCAAGATACCATTTCACTCGCGCCCACAGCAGCAACAGCAGCAACACCAGCAGTACAGCCAGCCAGTGCTGACTTCGGACCGTTTCGAAGGCAGAATCAGACCGGCTTCGATGATGACATTCATGACTGCGTCTACCAAGATTGGCGAGATACCCGAACATCGCTTGCCAGACAGGGTGTTGACGGAAGAGCAGCAGGAGGAGACTCCAATGCCCTATGTCTTGCCTGATATGCTTGACCCTCCGAAAAAGCGAGGGGGCAGAGGGTTCAAGTTCTGGAAGAAGGAAAAACCGGAGAGAGATGCGGCAGGGGCCGTCGACGCATAGAAAGCATATCGGCGACTGATCATCAAGCTTGCGAATTACGACTCGTTGATGACGAATTTAGACAGCAACGTGCCGAGTGGCCAGAGCGGACAAGTGTCTTGAGTGCTGGGTACATGCCATGGTTTCTGCTCTAATGATTCAGCTGGCAGAGTTGTTGCCTAGCAGGAGCGGAGAAAGTAATGGTGTGGCGTTCTGGCTGTAAAATGATTTTTGGTCTATGAGCTTTAGCAATAATACAAGTAACATATGCGGGTAAAGATATCTCATGTGATTTGCAAGTATTCGCGTACTTGTTCATGAGTGCTCCTAGTGTAGATCACCGAGTGTCCATAATAGTAATTCATCATATGGTCATACTGTCATTTTGCACACTTTTCCTGGGTTTCAATCTCAGAAGTTATCACTCTCACCACAGCACCGTCTGCTACTGTGCCAGATCAGCCACTGAATCGCTACTAACACAAGCCCTATCAGTGAAGGGACTCGATTCATCCATCTCCAAGAACAGTCGATTGGCAAGCTGGAAGTCCTCTGCATCGGCGACGGAACATATTCCAACAAGTAATTCTCCACACACGCCCTACTACACATCCAGGCCGCCAAACGTCTACGACCGGCCACTGTGACACCGTCTACATAACAGTGGAAACCACAGCAGGCCCATAGACTGCCAGACCACCACGATGAGTGGTCAACTCCCGCCGGTACCTCGCCCAGGCGAAGGCGAGCCCATCGTGTTCATGGACATCACGCTTGGGGGTAAGTCGCACTTTTCATGGATTTCCGTTCTTCCTTCCCAAGCATCCACACTCACATACTCGCCAGTGCGGGCGGCGGAACGAGGCAGTCCATGGTCAAAAACAGGACAGGCCCAGTCATGGACATCTCCCGGCGCATGAACCATTGAAGCCGACCGAGGTTGTTGCACCGTGCGGGAACGGTGAGGAAGAACTCGTTACGCCAGGATGTCTACGTCGGCCGCAGCGGAATTGACATCTGACTTCTACGGGCTGCTTTCCCGGAGTCTCGAGGACAGCCCGGTCGAGTGTCAGCGTCAGTCTCAAGGCCGTGCCCAGTCTCCGACCACCAAGCGCCCGCTCCGCCACACGCCCATTCCGCTCGTACACAACGTTTCCCAGACAAGCCAAGCTAATCAACCCTCTCTCACAGGTGAACCGCTCGGACGCATCAGAATCCACCTCTTCAGCAAAACGCACCCACTCACCTCAGAAAACTTCCGCCAACTCTGCACGGGCGAGTACAAGTCCCCTCAAACGGGCAAACCGACAGGCTACAAGGGCTGCAAATTCCATCGAGTGGTATGTTCACAATGTCACACATCATACCCCTTGACCTCTCATCGCAGCCCATCGCACAACAGCACAGCACAGCACAGCGCACACTGTCCCAGTAACTTCCACATACACGTTCCTAACGACGCCAGATCAAATCCTTCATGCTCCAATCGGGCGACATCCTGCACACGACGACGCCCTCGCTGCTCGGCACGGGCACGACGAGCATCTACAACTCGCGGCCGTTCGCCGACGAACCGCCGTTCCTCGCACACTCCAAGCCGGGGCTGCTGTCGATGGCGAACTCCGGGCCCAACACCAACGGGTGCCAGTTCTTCATCACGTGCGCGGCCGCGCCGCATCTGGACGGGAAGCACGTGGTGTTCGGGCAGGTGGCGGACGACGAGAGTATGGGCGTGGTGCGGAAGATCGAGAATGTGCGGGTTAGGGACGAGAGGCCCGTGGCGGATGTGAGGGTGGGCGAGTGTGGGGAGATGTGACGGGGG
>NMUC01000167.1:0-16061 GCA_002319055.1 Knufia petricola | reverse complement strand
CCGCGTCCCAGGCCCAACCCCCATCAACCCCTCCCCCCAGCTGGCCCACACCCCACCGCGCCCGCCTCGCCCGGCTCCGCGCAACCGGCCAGCCCGTGACCGCCGCAGACGTCGAGTGGGCCGCGATCGAGGCCAAAGGCGAGGCGCTCGAGGCCAAGCTGGACAAGATGCACGGGGAGGTGAGGGAGCAGATGCGCTGGAGGAACATCGGGTTTCGGGGCAGGATGAGGGAGAGATGGGGTGGGAATAAATGAGGTGAGATGAGGCGAGGTCAGATGCGATGTGCGATGAACGGATCGGTGGAGAGGAAAGTTGGGTGTGGGTTCGGGAGGATCTGGGGAGTTATCTGGCAGGATGGCATGCTTCGGGACGGAGGGAGTTGGTGGATAGCGGGGTGGGGTGTTGTGTAGCTCACTCAGTGTACTGTACTGTACTGTACTGTGTCGTGTGCTGTAATCGAGCTTGGCTTGGCTTGGCTTGACTTGGCTTGGTGACAGGCAACAATGAATGAGGAATGTACACATGGGTCTCGCGCCAATAATGCCTGCTTGTTTGGCTGGTTCCATTGCACTTCGGTTCACTGCAACCGAATGGAAACCCTACTGCCTAGTTCTATAATCCTGTTTGGCGGACCTGCTCGCTGACTTGAGTGAGTCCTCCCTCCATGACTGTGTATGGTCAATCGAGCGGGCGCCATCCGCTACCTATCTGTCTGTCTGTGTACTGCAGCTATCGTGGTTGCCCTCGTTCCTTCATTTCTTGCATGCCTAGCGAAAAGAGGAATCCTCCGTCCGCCAGTAAGTCCTCTGTTCCGTGACTCAGTCTACTCCGCTCGGCCGCCCGACAGAGCACTGGCATGATATAAGCTCCGGTTTTATTCGGCGGACGTCTGCTTCGCGCCCTCAATGTTCGTGGTGGGAGACAGGACGGCGTTGCGGGAAGGGTGAGACTCAAGAGCAGGGCGGTGGGCGGGATAAGAGGATAAAATAGATGATATGCCGTGGAGGAGAATGGATAAGTGCTCCTACTGCATTGAGTGAGATTTTCTCAGCGACATGGGCTGAGGCAGTAAGGTCCCACATGGATGCTCTGAAGAAGGTAGGTAAGAGGTGGAGGGAGGAACACTCGAGGATCAAGTCATGTTGTCAGGCGAGGTTAGCATGCTCTGAGGCGTGCATCGTGTACGTGCCGGTGAGTCTCGGCCTGGCTGTATGCACCACGCGGGCCAGTCGACCATGTACACGCCACTTTTTGAGGTGGGCAAACATGTCACGAGAACTTCCAGCGATTGCCGCAGTTCTGGCACTCGCAAAATGTCGTCATCGGTTCATCAGCACTCCTCGTCTGGGCTTGGGTGAAGGAGACCATCTTCTTCTTGCACTTTCCACATTCCAGGGTGGCGGAGATTGATTTGGCCTCCTCGGGAACCATGGCGTTGTTCAGGTTCTCCTTCTGAATCTTGGCTTCCTCGGCTCGCTGAGACTCTGATTTCATTTCCTCGTGCGACATGAGGGCGAAGCGATCGGGGGCTAGGTTGTCGGAGAGGATCTGCTTGCGTAGCTCAGGATTTGCCTTGTTCTTGAGGTTCTGGTAGAGAGAGCGGATCTTTTCTTTGTAGAAGTCGGACGAGTGGGAACCCTTGGCTTCGGGAAGGGAGATGACAGCACGTTCGATGGCTTTGGCTTTGTCGAGGACGAGCTTGGGGGGTTGATCTGAGCCAGTGACTAGGCCGTCGTAGAGCAGGCCAATGCTGTTGTTTCGTCCTGGCTCCGACGTTATGCTGGCACGGTCGATCTTGTCCGTCTTCCAGGAGCGCTTGTCGAGGGGCACGCCTGTGGGCAACTTGGAGTCGGTGGTAGGCTTGGCGGCATCTTTCGCGGCAGTGGCGATGGCAGGGGCCGGCGAGGCGCTACCGTTCTGGCCTTGTGCTGGCGAAGCAGCTCCTTTGTTGCCCTGTTGTATGTCTTTGCGCCACTGGGAGACGATCTCTGAGGCCAGTCGAGGTATTTGAGGATCGACTTGTTGTAAAGATTTCAGCTTGTTGACTATCTTGCCGACTTGGGTCTTTCGCAGCAGCTCTTCTGACGGTTTGACGCCTTTCTGAAGGTCTTTGAGGAGTCGGATGATGTTGGCGGCTGGCTCTTTCCCGCTCACAGCCTTCTGCAGGCTGTCCGACGCCTGTTTGACTTCGCGCTCGTTCATCATGCTGACTGGAATATTCGGAGATTGAGCGCGACTTGGAAGGATGTGATTTCGATGAGGGGTGAATGCTGAGTGCCCCCGTGTCCCGTGTCGCGTGTCGCGAGTCGCGTATGCCCACGGCAGGCGCAAACGTGGCGCAACTTCAATTCGTCAGATGGGGGTAGAGGCCCTGTTTTGAGAGATTCCTGGGCTTGGAAATGCTTGTCGTCAGGTCGAATCTTTTGCGCGACGGCAGGGGGTGATGGTATTGGCCATGGCCGTCAAAGCCAGGGAAGAAGTCATGGCACAAGTGGGACGAGGCTGGCATTCTTCTCGACGAGGCTGACGTCATTTTGCCAATGCTAGTAGGAAAGACTAGTAGGAAAGACTAGTAGGAAAGACTAGTACGAAAGCATTCATTATACACACTACTAATTGGCAGAAGCCGACCTAGGTCGGTCACTCAACGCCGCATGTTCATCATATAGTTACCATGCTCATGCATGCAGGACTTGTCCCTGGTGAGACTCTGGTCCGCCCGACAAGTTGCTCACAAATTCCCTATACCGGAAGACATCACCATGCTGGCCCGGGCGGGATTTACCGATGCCGCCTCGCAAGCCAGACAATCCTGTGCCGCTCTTGCCTAAGATCCTCCGGCCGGTGAATCCGTTCAATGCTTCGTCAATGTCCCTGTCGGACAATGGCCTCTCACCGGGCTCGGCAGGAGTGGTCAAGAGTGCCTTTCTCAGCTCTGCCACGTCGACCTGGCCACTGTCGTCGTCATCGAAGGCGGAAAAGGCATTGAGCAGTTCCATCTGGGGTGACATGGATGCCAAGGCAGGGGCCAAGGAGTTGAGGTATTGTGGCAAGGAGATTTGCGGCGGTGGGCCGGGGGGGAAGAGCTGCGACATCTCGTTGGTGCTCAGGCCGAGGGACTGCAGCGTCTCGGCGACGTTGGCCGGATTGATGGTGCCGGTGGAATCCGAGTCGAGCAGGGAGAAGGACTCTCGCAGGGAATGTAGTAGTGGAGGAGGTAGTCTCGAAACGTCGTCACCTATGGCGGGGCCCGTCCTCGACGGATTGTACGTGACCTGGTGGTGGGCGGGGGCGTAGTTGTGCGTCGGCGGCTGAGGCGGCTGAGGTAGTTTTCGGGCCATCGACGGCGATGCGGGTGTCTCAGGCAGTCTCATGACGGGGACTGACTCGTCCAAGGTCTTGGTGGGAGTGATGATCATCGACTCTTCCTCCTCTTCTTCCGACACGGTGTACGAGTGCTTCAGCTTGGAGGGCGAGGAGAGCGGTGAAGCTTGAACTCTCGACGTGCTCGGCGGCGTGCTGGCCCGGTAGGCAGTGGGTGAGCTGGGAGAGCCCGCGCGACGGAAGGGAGACGATCGGGTAGACATGGAGAATGACTATGACGGCGACAGTGTCAGTGTCAGCACACGCATGTAGTCGTCAGGGATGAAGATGGCCAGGTCGGTAGTCTACTCACCATGCTGCAATGCGAGTAGCCGAGTAGCCAAGTAGCCACAGCTGGCACTATTGCGCCTTATCTCGAGAGGATCCGACTTGGTTTTGCTGGTGGGGAAGCGCTGCTTCTGCTGCTGCTTCTGCTGCTGCTTCTGCTTCTCCGTGTGACTGCCTTGCTACCAGGCGCCGTCTGCCGCGCGATGTTGACGAGGGAGCAAATTGTACAGTATGTGGGTGAGTGTACAGTAGTGATGGTGGTGATGGATCGCTACAATGGGTCTCCGACGGATCCCCAGCGCTGAGTCGGGCCTGTTGGATTGTTTGCTGCGGGCGTCGTTGCAGCAACAGCTCGGCCCGGCCCGGCCCCTAAGTGGGTACCTAAAAGTGGCCGGGATGGGCCCTGACCCTGAGTCCTGTCGCAGCGTGAGCAGTCGTAACCACTAACCCTCGCACCCCATGCCACCTAACCCATCCTCGCCAGAAACATGCAACACACCCCTCGCTACACACCTCCCCCCGTGACACCCTACCTCGCTAGCCGCCAATGCTCACCGCCAATCACATCTGCGGCGTGAGAGAGTCCATTGCGCTGTCCTCCCTCCACCAGTGATGATCCCGCACCAAGCGAGACCGACTTAGCCGCTGCCTGCTACCTTGGTGGCAGCAAGCATGACGCCGACCATGCCGACCATGCCGACCATGCCGACCATGCCGACCATGCCAACCCGACCTCAGCCGTTCCCCTTCATCACCGAACGCCGCTCGTCCTTGGCCTCCACTCAGGGCTCCCATCGATCTTCCAACTCCTTCTCACGCCCGGCCGATTCAAGACACAACAGGGCCCCTTCGCAGCAGTCCGCCAGCATCCGCTCGCCCATAGGCTCCCTCAGGTCGCAAGCCCTGCCACAAGCCCAAACATATCCTTCCCTGCGAAATGCCCCGCGACAGAAGACTGGTCAGCGACTCAAGTCTCAGTACCCTCTCGAGGACTCGGAGCCCCATGTCGAGTACATCCTCGTCGCCTCCTTCGACATCGATCGAGGCCCCACCATGGAGTATCAGTTCCCCGGCATCATCAGTCCCGACGAGAATCTGCTCGCTGAGCTGATGTTGCCCGATCAAACACACATGCGCTCCCAAGACTGGACCATCTTCTTCCTCCACAAGAACTCGGCGGAAGATCCCGACCAGGACGACGCCAAGAAGCAGAGCCGCCATGCCAGCGAAAGAGCCATCCATCCCCACCGGCACCATGAGCTCAGCGACCACGACAGCGAGCCCGACCAGGACGCTTGGGAAGGTCCCTCGCTCATGTACGTCTTGAACCTGGTCTACACCAAACACGACCCCAACGAGAAGAGAGGCGCCAAGACTCAAGCAATGGCCATCTGTACCAGACACTCCTTCCTGCACATCTACAAGCCTCTGCTGCTGTTGGCCCTCCACAACTACTTTGAAAATCCTTCTCAGCACATCCTGGAGAATCTCTACAACTCGCTGAACGCCATGGACCTGTCGCTCATGCCACGACTGACCCGTCTGGAGCGCCAACTCCTGCAAGCCAACGACGTTCGACATCTGTTCGTCGACAAGTTTGAGACCATGATTGATCAGCGACTAGATGACGAAGCCGCTGGTCGCATTTCCACCCCGCCTGCCTCGCCAGACCGCGCCAACCAGGCCAAGTACGCCATCCCCCGAGATACGCACGAGTTCGAGTCGCGCATCGTGTACAACGACATCCCCATTCCCGTCAAGATTCCCACCGCTCCCTCCGCCGAAACCGTCGGCGATTTCTCCCTCATCCACCTCGTTCAGACCTTCAATACACCACACCTGACCCAGCCACAACCATTCGCCCTGCACCCACACCTGACAACCGCAGGCGCCTTCACTCATCCCATCATCGTCCTGATCAATGCCATGCTGACTCAAAAACGTATCATCTTCCTGGGCCACCAGAGACCCTCAGGCGAGGTCGCAGAAGCAGTCCTTGCCGCATGTGCCCTGGCTTCCGGCGGCCTCTTGCGAGGCTTCACCAAATATGCCTTCCCTTATACAGATCTTAGTAAGATCGATGAGTTACTGAATGTTCCAGGCTACATCGCTGGTGTCACCAATCCAGCCTTCTCATACCACCCGGAATGGTGGGATCTCCTAATTGACTTACCCGCCGGCCGCATCAAGATTTCTTCCAGCATCGCTCCTGCACCAACGACCGAAGGTTCAACCTTCTTCTCACAGCATCCCAACCTATCCAAGGAGATGGGCCCAGATCCCACCGGCGACGTCGCCTTTATGGACGACGTCATGGCCTCCATTGAACAACGCCAGGGAGAACAAATCATAAGATCCAAATTCCGTTCTTACATTTCCAAATTCACCCGCATGGCCGCAAGCTTCGAGGAGACTGTCTATGGTGCGAGTTCTCTGACGGTCTTGCCGCCGACGGAAGTGGAGAAACCCAACGGTGTCAACGGCGCCTTGAGGAAATCAAGTACCGCTACGACGAGCGTAGGCGGCGTCAAGCCTCTGAAAGGCCACGGCTACGTCTGGTCCACTGAAGAAGCAAAGATCAGAGAACTAGCCGCCATCGCCCCCAAAATTGAAGGATGGAGAAGCACAAGATCCTACTACGCCTTCATCCAGGATCTAGCCACGCTGTCTCAAGCTCAGCTAAAAGACCCCACCTCCCCCATCAGTCCAGTCCAATCCGCCGACAAGAACGGTACAACGCCCGCCACTGCACTCCAGCCCCGCCCCTATCTCGACATCGCACACACCCTCTCTCGCCTCCGCACCCTCCGCCTTACCCCCACCGAGGCTGCCCCCATCTACCTTGCTCTCTCCTCCTACTGTACCTCCTACAACACTATCCTCGAACTTCTCTGCCACGCTCCCCTCTCTGAAGCCGGATTGTTCCATATTAGCTTTGGCCTGTGGCATGAGAATCGCGATGTCAGGGCCGCGACGACCGCGCTCCTGGAGCGGATTAGGGCGCATCCGGCGGGAAGAATTTGGTTTTCTAGGTTGGGCGGGTTTGCGAGGGCGGGCTTCGGTCGGGCGGTAGGGGAGGCGCAGCCTGAGGGGGAGAAAGAGTGATGAGCTACGAATGACGGGTTAATTGGAGCAGGGTAGTATTGGCCAACATAATATAGGATATATTACTCTACGGATGGGAACGTTAACATGTATATGACGACAAACACAGCATGAGCACGAGCATGAGCATGGGCCTAAATGAACACTACCACACAACCTCTCTTTCCGTCGCACGCCCATCGCATTTCAGTAGCACGTCTATAAACTTCTCTCCTTCAAAAGCCGAACCGAAAACTCCTGTCTATCTACCTGCTTGCCTCAGGCCAGTCAACCGATCATTCAGTCCCTAGCACTTCAGGCAGCTAATCCGACACTCCATCGCACTCTCAACCCGCATCGAACCGTACAGCCACACTTCGCTCCCGCGCGCTAACCCAGAAGCTGTCGGCAGCACCTTCACTGCTATATCACGTCATGTTATGCCGCGGACTTCCCGAGCGCGGTAGTGGTGGTGCGTGTTCTGCGCGACTGAAGTGACTACTGAGTCTGAAACGGTCGGCGCGCAAGTAGGCTTACGTGCGCGGAGGCGAGCTGAGATAGATAGGCTGATACATGGTTCGGATCGACCGTGTTGAGGGACACTGCCTCGTTTGGCTGAGTGAGGTAGAGTGGTGGAACATGGAGACTGCTGGGCTGGCAGAGGCAGAGGCAGAAAGGCGTTCACGGGCTCGTTGATGGATCAGCTGAGTCATTCGCTGCAAGCATGCCTGTGGACCACGGACTATTTGGGCCTCGATCGGACCAGCTCCGCGGTGATACGGCGGTCCATTGCGTTCGTAAACGGTTCATCCAACTCCTTCATGCATGACCAAGCAAACAAGCACCCATACAACCAAGAGCGAACCACACCGCGCCCCATCAACCAAGAACCTACCTAACCCCGCACGCCCTCGCCCTCAACCCCTCGTAATACGCACTCCCCTTCCACCCGAACCTCTCCTTCCTGACGCCCTCCCACTCCTGCCCCCTCAATCTCTCGATCCTGTCTTTCCGCGCCCTCTTTTTCTCCTCGTCTGCTCCGCCTCCACCCGCGCCCGTCGCCGCAGTATCCCCGATCTGCAGACTCCAGAAACTGCGCAGCCGAGCATCTTTGGCTCTATCTCTCGGTCCCCCGTCTCCGTCTCCGTCTCCGTCTCCGCGTTCGTGCGAGGCGGGCCCAGACCCTGCGGTATGCTGTCGACCTCGACGGCTCGAGTGGCCGCGCATATCCGCGAACTGGCGCCGCTTGTCGTCTTCGTGCGCGAGCTGGAGGGCGCCCGTTTGGCTGATGCTGGCCGTGACGCTTGCGATGTGCGTTTTGAGCGCGGTGTGGAGCGCGGAGAGGTGCGCGTTGTAGGCTTGGAGGTGGAGGTGGAGGTGGATGGACGATCGCTGTTGTTGTCGTTGTCGTGGTTTTGGACAGGGTGTCGATGGGCTGGTTCTCTGGTTGTGGACCAGGTTTGTGCTGCTGTGCGGTCCCGAGTCGGATAGCCTGGAACGATGACGCGCTGTCTCGTTCGAGGTCTTGGGTTCTTGTAGTTCGTGGTGCGGCTGTGCTGTCGAGTCAGAGGAGGAGTCTGCGTTGTGCTTTTCGACGAATGTCGACGAGATGCGCTGAAAGCGTTCCGTTGTTGGTGTCGGTTCACAGAGCACTAGCTTTTTGCCTGTGCTATCCCTGGACGTGGGTGAATCGAATGGGGAACGACGTTCGAATCGTGAGATCAAGGTAGCAAGAGCCGTTTTGCGACGGGGTACGACCACGAATCTTTTGCCTTTTAGCACAAAATGTGGTTGGTGGTTGAAGGGTAGTGCTGGCAGGGCTCGGTTGACTGGTGTTGGGGGAAGTGGCTTGCTAAGTGTGACTAGGGATAGATTGCCGTTGGTGTCCGTGGATGTCCCAGACTGCGACTCTTTCGTGCTGGCAGGGCCTTTGCTGAACAGTGGTGAAGGTATCAGGTTCTCGGCTAGAGCATGTTGTGAGCTGAGACTGCGACTGAGGCGTGCCTTGTGATGACTTTCTGCTCTCTGTTTTGGTGTCAAGACGCCGTGGGCGTCGTCTTTGTTGGTGCTATTTTGCATGAGCTGTTGGGCTGATGGACTCATTCCTATTGGTAGGCGAGGAGAGTAGTCATTGAAGTCTGGGACAGCATGGGCCACGCGGACACCCCTTGTAGACCCCGTCATGGAAGGGCTCGTCACTGATGTGCTGTGGCGTCGACGTGTTGTATGCTTGACTGGCGACGGGGTCGAGTATACAGAGGGACTATTGGCCTTGTAAAGCTCCAGCACATCAGAAGTCGCACAGACAGGCGAGGATCCTAGTGCATCGTACCGCCCGTCGAGTGTTGTAAGAAAGGGCAGAGGCAGAGTCTCGCTAGCTGATGTGAATGTATCCCGTGCCTGTTCGAAGAGAGGGATCTTGTTGCTGGAGTAGTTATGGGAGATGTGACCAAGGCTCTCGTAGCATATCGCCTGATAGAACAGGAGGAATGTCTTGTGAACGGGATGTACCTGCACAAATGTCAGTCAAGCAGGTGGCTAGTGAGGAGTACATACCGCATCTGCCAGAAGCTCTGAGCAAAGCACAGCACAACGACGATATTTCTTCTCACGGTAGAGATTTCTGACATCCACGACATCGTCCTTCCAGGTCTCGAACAAGTCGGAATAGACCCATGGTCCTGTTCCTGTGTTCATCGAAGTCATGATGACTAGCGAGAATAGAGTCAGTATCTGCGCTGGCGATTACCAAGAGCGCAGACCCATGATCGTAGATTGTAAAACCTAGAGCCACTCAGTGCATACTAACGTTAGAGTGAAATGTCCCGAGTGAAGATATGAAAAAGGTTATGTCTTTACACTCCCTCAACGACCAAACCCCGACAACACAACCTCATCCCCTCACAACTTGGACACAGCGTGCTAATCTCCCACCACACGAAAGTCGCCTCTGACGCCGAGATGGTCAGTCACCCAAGGCTTCTCAAGCCCATCCTCTTCGACGAGCTGCTTTGCAACTGGCCCATCATCGAGGACAACGTTCATACCGAAATACTCGAAACGTTCAATCTCCACAGCACCACAGAACATCAATTTATCCATTCGAGACAAACCAAACCTCTCCCGTTCTCTCGTTGGAGCCATCTGTCCCCAAGTCATGCCCGTCTCATCATCTTCTTTACCACCCGTCTCGAGGTATGCGTCCTTCAGATCATTGTCGGTGTGCAGATGCTTATCAAAAGGTTGAATGGCATTTAGATCACCACCCAGAATACTTCCATCTGCTTCGTGCATGAATTGAGCCGCAACAGCCAGCTGCTTTGGTCGAAGCGGAGGATCTGCTACCAGTGATTCGAGGTGAGTGCAGCAAATCCGGATAGTCTTGCTATTAAGGACGCTATCGATGAAGAGCGCGTCCCTCTCCATTGCAGTATGCTCGTAGTGGACACGGAAGACTTTGGCGATATTTATTGACTTGGATATCAAAACACAAGTACCTGTCACAATTCAGCGGGTGTCTCAACTAGGACGTCCCTACCGCATAATGCGTCGTACGCAGGGGTCCTGTGTGAATAGAATTACACCACACGTCTTGGGACAAATGCTGATAGAAAAGAACGTGTCTACTCACCATAATGTCCTGACGCCCAAAATTCTTCTGACAAATCAGTCAAATGATATCCCTTCCTCACCCAGCTCTGACCTTGAATCAGCTCAAGGTCCGACACAAGCATCTCATTAAGCATAATCATGCTCGGCCTCGACAATTGACTGAGGTACTGCTCCAGGAAGGAAAGAGCCTTTTCCATCCTCTCGTTAGTATAGGAACGCATGTAATCAATATTCCAGGCCATGATCGAGAAGGAGCTGTCTCGGCTCGTAGACCTCGACTGCTCAGCATCAGGGCTTGTCGCTTTCCATTGCCCGTCATGCCATGTGTAAAATGGTTGAGAGAATGGTTGTCCTTGCTTCCAAGGGAAATCGTGCTTCCTGCGGGAGTTGGCAGTCTCAATGATTTGCTGCAACCTTGGATTCATGTTAAGTCGGTATGCTCTCCCTGAGATTTGGGAGCAATGCTTGAAGCGAGAGACGTATCTCCTTTCAGGTTGCCGTTTCGGTGGGTGTCGCAGGGCACACTGAGCAGTCGATAGCATTAATTGAAAGATTCCTCGAAAAATCAATCAGCGTGTTCCCACAAGCATTTGTAGCTTGTTCCGGTTCAATATAGTAAATTGTTTTGCTGAGTCGGTCATTACGGTTCCTGTAAGCGCGCACGTGCAAAAGGTTCGTGTTCCGTGGCCCTCGCCAGCAGACATGACGATGGTCGTAATGCTAAGAAA
Source organism: Knufia petricola (assembly GCA_002319055.1). Taxonomy (NCBI): domain Eukaryota; kingdom Fungi; phylum Ascomycota; class Eurotiomycetes; order Chaetothyriales; family Trichomeriaceae; genus Knufia; species Knufia petricola. The sequence goes on along the minus strand of NMUC01000167.1, from coordinate 4,986 downwards.
GACTACGAGGTCGTCTGCAAGCACATAGCGCTCGATCGAGTCGATCCAAGAGTTGGGCGAGTCGCCGCAAAAGGTGGAGAGTTACGTGGTGAGAGTCACTGCATTTAGACCTCCGTGTTCCATTGATTTCGTGATTCGACCCTACAGTGTGTGCATACAATAGCAGACATAATCCAAGTATTCGTACACCAAGACCGTCAGCTGAATCGCATGCCCTAGACCAGCCAAGTGATCCCAGTTCCCCACCAACGACTCCAATACAGGTTGTTCTCAACATACAGTTCGGAGACCAGGTCTTGCCCTTAGTTCTTCCCACTTCCAGAGCCGAATCACATGCCAGTGCTTTGAGACCGACCCTGAAGTGTCAAGACGCTTCACAGGCGCCTTCTCATCAGATCTGGTGACCAGCCGCCTATGCCTCAGCAAGCAAGCTCTGCTTCTCATCAACGACAGCCGCCTCAGCATCTACAGCCTTCTGCGCAGCCATTTTCTTGATCCGTCTCTGCTCAGCCTTGAACTGTACAAGACTGGCCAAAAGGATACCTAGATTGACCTGAATTGGCAACACAATGACCATGTATTCCAGTGGCTTGACACGTGCGAGGTCCGTTTCTTCTAGAATCATGAACGAAGCTTTTCCGATAGCCATGGAGGTGCATACACCGCTGAAGAGCAGAGCTCGCGTAGCCCAGCTTCGACGGCTGTTGAGGGTTTGTGTTCTCTTGGCTGAGGGGTCGACAGGTCGAGCGTCAACGTAGACAAAGGCTGAGATGGTGTGGTAGACGTGTTGAATCAGGGAAAGGCCAACGCAGGCGGGGAGGAGGATCATGTTAAGTTTCAACAGGAGGTTGGCGACCTTTTCGAGTTTGGAAGGACCATTGGAGGGCGTGGAGTCGTCAGACGAGAGCTTGGGCATCCACCACTGATTCATGTTAGCCGTGGCTACAAGGTCCAAGGGGAGGAAAGCAGGCAGCCTTACCGAGAAGAGAGGCACATAGACGATGGCGAAGAAGCACATGTAGAGCCAAGCGATGAAGTAGCCGACGTTATAAGCAATCTGTATTCTGTCAGACATCACAATGCCGTCTCACGACGTGACTAGCTTACGCCATATTCCTCTGGACCAGGTGCTTGGGTGTCGTGCTTGCCAGCATAGACCATATCAACCACGCCAACTCGTAGAATCTCAATCAAAGCCATGAAGAAGACAACCGTCCTCGTCTGCTTGCGAAGGGCCCTCAAATGCTGTCGTCGCACAGCTCGCCATGTGTACATCTTGACTCCATCCTCGGTCGTCTCTGTCTCCTGCAGAGCAGCCTGGAAGCGTTTTCGACAAGGCATAGTGGCAGCTCGACGTGGAGTTTTGTCGATGTGAAAACGCAGACGATGAGAATCGACGTGCATTGAAGAGAGAGGAAGAGAGCGACGAGCGGACCAAGGCAAACGCACGTACAAGATGCAGGCTGTGCGTATCACGTAGGGCAGGCAAGGCAGACATGCATCAAGTACGACACGACCATTGGTTTGAGAGAGAGCAATACGTCACGAGGCAGTGTGGGGAAAGTCGACCTCGGCGCCTAAGTTAGTCGCACTAGTAATGTAGTTCAACGGTCGGTACAAGACGCGGCCTCCTAAAGCTGCTTGGTAAACTTTATCACTACCTAGGTATGTGATAGATTGCATGCTAACGAGAGAGTTACGTTTGTGGAGTTAGGATGGTGCATCTGTCTATCTCTACACACGGTCCGTGGCAAAGTCCAACACGTCGCAATCATCTTCGAAGAAGCCTTCCTGTTGTGGCTCATCCTCGTTGATCATGCTACTAGCATGTGCTAGGTTTCCCCGCTTGACTCTTCGCTTTCGAGTAGTACTGACTATCTGCTCCCCCTGACCATGATTATCTGTGGTCATGGAGGTCTCTCTGTAGATAACCGAGCCCGGGTCGTCCTCATCATAGCTTTCGGTCGACCGTATGTTGAGCTGCAGTGACAGTATATCGTCACCAAAAACCCACTGTTCCTGACTTGTTGCGGTGGACTTGGGCTTCTTGCTTTTCACCTGCATTCCTTGCATGTTGGAGTCGAAGACTGACAGCGTGACCCTGTGGTCTGAGTGGAACGGCTGGAACGGTGCATTGGTATCGATCTCGGCAAAGGACAATGGGTGTATGCTACCTGCGCTGTTGGCCGAGATAGGTCCCTCGTTCCAGAACCCCCGACAATCGTGTTGTTCACCTTCTCCAGCCGCTGTGGTAGTTAGTGCTGGAATTTTGGTGACGACAGCTCGTCTTGCTTCGAACACAGTAGCGTCTCTTTGTCGTTGATCTCGCGCTTTGCTCTTTCGTACTTGATAATACCTCAACCCATTCTCACTCAACACACAAACGCCATGTTTAGATGCTCGCCGAAGCCAGATGAGCCTGCCAACAACAACCTCTCTTTCAGACTTGAGATGGACTTTGTTGTCACCAGCATGCTGCAATCTGCTTACAGTTTCTGTCGCTGCGCCGAGGGACTTGCTAAATCCAGCTGCAACCGCTTTCGACCCTCTAGCCCCTGTGGCAGTTGCAATGCCAAATCCTGCCTGACCTATGCCAGCAAAGCCTCCACTCGTGCTTGGTGTTCGGCCTCTCAAGTTTGCCAGCATCGGCTGCGTTCGGCCAGCAATGTTCATCGCAGATGCGAAGAACCCTCCAGGTGGGGCGGCCTCGTGCTCGGCAACGTACGCTCCTGTGGGTGGTGCCGAAGTTGGTCGGCCCTTCTTCACAACTCTAGGAGGAGGCCAGCGCATTGCTGAAGCCGGCAAATCGAACAAATGTATCGTTTTGTTCTTGGTCAAGACTGCAAGTCGCGACAGTGTTGGTCTCTGCCATACGACATCTACGATCACAGATCCGCTTAATCGGTCAAACCGAGCAAGCTGTCGGACCCGAGGTGTTGAGCGAGGCGCATCATTGTCAGTTTCCACGGTGTGCGTGCTAGTATGCTTCATCTCCATCAAGTTCCACACGTACTGGTAGTCGCCTTTGTGGCTAGCAGTTAGCAAGCTCAATCCGTGAGGCGCGAAAGACAAAAAGCTACACCCGTGCGGTGGTTGGAACGTGCCAATGGGAGTCAGAGCCCCTGTTTTTCGAGCCATTGGTTCATGGATAGCTCTGAGATCGAAGATCGAAACGAGCTCAGGGTCTTCCGCAGCAGGTGTGGCATCTGCATGAGTCGGAGGGAACTGTCCGTATTGGGTTGGGTTTGCGTGTCCCATATTGTTGTAATTGTTGTAAGCAGCTGGTTGACCTATAAGGCTGGCCTGGTCGTCCTTCTTCCAATAGTTTTGCCAATACTGCATGCCCTGGTCTCCTAGCCATCTTCCAGCTTTCACGACCTCCTGTGCAACACCGCGAGCAACTTTGCCCAGCAACGTGTCAGCGTCTGGTGAATCGACTTCGCAGTTGATTGAGGGACGAGCGCCGGGGCTTGTAGCCTCGATACCGGCTTGTCTTTGTGTCGCAACGCCCTCACCAATGGTGGCAGCAATGGAACGCTGGGTCGCGACTCCTGGAGGACATATCGCCAGCCATCTCGCCGATATGGACATGATAGGCACGTTTTCGTCTTGATTGACTCGCTTCGTATTGACTGCACCGGGGTCTGGGGTGGCAACGCGATGATGAGACGAGTCACGCCGCTGCTCTTTTGGCTGTACAGTAGTCCAGAACTTGCCTAAACATTCGAAGCTTGAGACATCGTCGTTCACCCAAGGACTGAAAACATAGATTTCTCCAGACCTACCCGAGGACACTGACAAGTAGTTTCCAGCACTTGTCAGGCGCAGATGGTTGCAAGGCAAAGGGTTCAGGCTTGGTGGAGCCTGTGCCGTATGCTGAACAGGCTCAATGGGGGTGCGTAGAAGGTCGATAATCAACTTCTGCTGAGACAAGGAGTACACTGAGACATTCAGGTCATACTGAAGGGTTCCAGCAGCACCCATTTCGGAGCGCATCAGGGTCACAGCAACAAGAGGTCTTAGTTCCGTGTAAGGATCTTTGCCGGAGGTCCACCGAAGCATGTCAGCATCCACAACGACCCCTGGCAGATTCGAGATGGCACCGATCTCTTCGACAGCACCACCATCGAATGAACAGACATTCAATCTGCCGTCATAACCTGTGATAATGCCATACTCGGCGCCTGTTGTGCGGACAGGTAGTCGCGTGAATTTTGTGAATGCTGGCTCCTCGTTGTTACTTGCTCGTACCAAGTTGGAGATGCCAACATCAAATTCATGGGTACCGTAGAAGTGAGGCTGAGGCATATGAGGAGGAGGGGGTGCCACAGGTGGCGAGCCATAGTTCCCAGGAGAGCACCGATTGTGACCAGGCAAGGGAGGGATAGTATTACCAAAACTCACAGGGCGAATATTGCGTTGAGGTGGGGAAACAGGTGGACTGCGAGGCTTGAAAGAGTGACGAGTGGAGAAGGCTGGCTCTACAGGGGGCGTGTTGGCAGCACTCGAGACGGTGGCGGACGCAGGGCTTCTGCTGTAAAGGTGGTCGACAAGACCGCCATCACTGGGAGGGGTGTACTGGTCACAGACTTTCTCCGATGCGATGATGTCCTCTCTGATGTCTAGAGGTTTGCTCTTGCTATGCACTGGGTACCTTATGTGACTGAGCAGAGGTTGGTCCGGTGGAGGGCCAGGTCGTGCTACGGAATTGTCATCTGTGGGTTCTGGCGAAGATTCGTCGACTGGCGGAGGCCTATTAGGTGCATTGCGATTCTTCTTTCGACTGGGCCTCGGAGGCTCTGGCGCTGGCTCTGGCTCTGGATCGTCGTCAAGAGCAGGAAGAGTGCTGGGTTCGTCTGGATCAGGGTAGTGGTCAACGACAGGCGGTGGCTGAAATGTCTTTTTCCGTGGCATTCAAGGCTTCTTGACTGGGATTGTCAGGATGTGTGTAACGTGGTAGATGGTGGGTGGTGGTGGTGGGCGGTG
>NMUC01000166.1:0-16097 GCA_002319055.1 Knufia petricola | reverse complement strand
TCGTCCGGCGGAGGCGCACAATTGACAGCCTGGGAGTAGTGAGGGGGCGGTACACTGAAAGGTGATCTTGGCGGGCCAGAAGCGCTGTTCTGTCGGCTATAGGTGGGATCAAGTATGTATGTCGGAGTCTGACTTGGTGGCGGCGCAGGGGGAGGGGGATAAGAAGGATGGTGAGGTGGAGGTGCGTCGGTGGGAGGCGATTTGTGGTCACTCGCATCGTGGTAAGGTAAGGGTGCTGGATCCCATGGTTGTGGCATCTGAGCACCCTGTGGAGTAGGATGATTGTAGTTGTGTAGCTGTAGTGCGTCGGCTGGCGGCATGTGCAGCGGTAGAGGCTGACCATATGCTACATGTCTTTCCCGCTTAAAACGGGGATCGCCTGGTTCGTCCATACTGAGCGTACCATTCCTAGCCGACCATTTGACAGGAAGTTCGGTAAAGGATAAGGTGCTTGATATGCTGCATGTCCGCTAAAACGTGATAAAATGGCCTGGAATGGCAATGGGGCTCAGCGCAAGCCCAATCTTGCTCTGCTTCGCAAATGCACGGTGTTTCAAACCAGACTGGCTAGTTGTGCAGGTCGGTTGACAACAGCAATCACCGCCCAAGACAGAGTAGCAAACGTGGGGTAGAGCACCTCTTTCCCACACAAACAGTAGCAGCTGTGAGTCCGCGCTCACAACAGCTTTGAGCAGTGGTGCAGAATGCTGCCCGCTCTAACGCTAGCTGTTCAATTCAGCGCAATGGTTATCTTCTGTCTCTATGGTCGTCTTGGACTATCACTTCCAAAGATGAATGGGAAGCATTGTGGGTGAAAGCGGAAGGGGTTCTCAATCTCAGTCACCGTGCAAAAGAGCCTAATCTACGTGGTACTCAAGACCCAGCGGTCGAGGAGATCTTTGATGTGTTACCCACACAGGTCACATAAGTCATGAGCCGTGAAAATAGAGGCAAGCGACTTCCACGGAGTAATTACGGTGTAATGTAAGGATGGGCCAAACATTCTTTGATGTATGCAAAGATATATTGGGGGTGGTACTTGCTACCTGTGGCTAGATCCGACTGCTGGAGTGTCAATGAAGCTTCGAAGCACAACTCTGAAACTTGTGCCACATGGCAAGAATGGCCCGTGGTGTTGTTTGTTCCCATATTAGTCATTGACTGGGGAGATTTTTGCGCGGGTGGGCTACAGCGAGTACCTAGCTTAGCGAGAAAGCCACAGCTTATTCGCAAGAGGCAGGGTGACCGCTTGATATTGTGGACCCGGCTGGCTTGATCAGCCGTTGGCTTACGCCCAAGGCCTGGTTGACTATCTCGGCCAAGCCCAGCCACATTTAGCTGCAGACTAGTCCTAATCTTCGATCCCGATCTCATGCAAGAAGCCACCCACATTCTTCCCGTCTCGAACCATGCATTATTGTGTTGCACTGGCATCTACAAGTAAGCTTCGCACGAACGCTAAGAACGAGTCGGGCAATACAAACCCCGAGCTTGCGGTGGTGAAGTAGGCGGGATACCCTTGCAAAAGTGTTTTGTACGAAAACCACTCCTCTGGGGTAAAACCGATCAGACCTGCTTCTAGGCACGGAAACGAGCTGGCTGGCATTGTTACGCACATTTTCTGGATACAGTTTCGCGGTGATACTGACTTGACTGTTTTGTCCTCTGCTTCCAATGCTCTGATTGAGAGTCACGTCTTAAGCTTCCCTGGACGCCCATTCTTCCCGAACGTATACACAAGGGGCCGTGGCTGCGCCTGATACACTCCGAACCCGGGTCGCTCGAGCAGAAGTGTCCGACGGCGGCATACGAGCTGATCCATGACTCAAGCTTCTCGCCACGACGAACATGGCAGGTCCGCTTGTGGCATTTCTCGAGAAAGTGTGGGCAAACCATAGACATCTCCCAGCACTGTTTGTCAACTATAACTGGAGATATCTGTAGGTAGAGTAAAGGATAAGCCGACGAATTTCATGGTGTACCTCTCTGTGCTTTTCTAAATATATATCCTTGCGCCCAGGACGACCAACGGTTACTCGTGGGCGCCAGGCCACTTGTCGCCGGGCTGCCGAGGGCGCTCCGCCCATTTTAACAAGGCTGTCCTTTGGCGTGGCATGCATCTTCCATACTTTGTGGTCAATAGAACCACAACCATTCTCCTACACTCTTTGCCATCAATGCACGCCACTGCATAGTTTGCGCTCTGTATCCCCACACGAGCGTTGTCGGAATTGACCCAGCTCGAACAAAACCAAAACCACAACTTTCTACCCTAGCCATCACATGGCTACGCCATTGTGGGTGGTGTGCCCCACGAGAGCACGTCGAGACGATTGAGGAAGAGAAAGTAACAATCCCTTTGCTCACTCGATTCGGTTCTGGAAGAATGCCTGTCGATCGTCGCTCTCGGTACGCGCAGAGAGAAAGGTTGGGAGCTGCAGGATGCGAAGGGTATGGGCGTCACGATAGTGGCGCATGGCAGCTGGAAATAGGCCGGGTACTGTACACAGGCACTCAAGCGGCACAGTTCAATTTGAGATACTGTCGCGATGCCAGCCTCCCAGCATTTTCAGAGACGGGCTTGCTTGACGCTTGTTTTTCGTGCTGTGCTTTTTCCTCGGACAGTGAGGAATCTCTCACGCTAACAGGCATGCGTAGCGCAGCATCGGACATTCATACGTATCTCGTCTCCCAGCAAGCCATTCGATGAACAGTGTCCTAGCAAGATGATGCTGTAACGGCACGCAAGTTTTCCTTCATTATTGAGCACGATCTGGTCATGATGGCGCAGTCCTGTGTGTGGTCTGTGCGGTCACAAGTTCTGTCGTGGAGTAATTCTTATCATGGCAAGAATCTCATCGCTGTGCTGTATATGACGCGGGATTGACACGGTGGTGATAGGTAGATAGATAGATAGACAGACGGTGTTGGTCCAGAATGCAGCGCAAGCAGGCAATATCACGTGATGGCTCTTCTCAACACGCATCTATTCTGTTGTCCTCGTCAGTCGAGGTAGAAAACCTGGACGCTGATGGGAACGCGTTTGACCCCGAAAAGGCCAAGGGAACAGCCAACAGCGTTTCGAGAGGACCACCAGCAATGGTGGTGTTCGTGGTCGAGAAACGGAGGGAGACAAAGCAAAACTCGAGTCACCGCTTTCCGAGGCTCATACAACACCCCCTTCCTACTACAGTCACGATTCCTGTGAACGGTCTACATGAATTTTGTACAAAATACACCGTAGCAACCCTGACATAGCAAGTGTATCCGGCTGGTACCTCAAATTCTTTGTATTCAGATACATTTTCTTCGCAAATCTTTCGGTCTTTCGTCTTCTGGTTGTAGATTGAAAGGTACAAACCTTTAAAGCAGATTCTTCGACTGTTAACGGGGTCTGGAGGGAATCGATGCGCTATTCCAATCTCTTCTTGTCCTGCGAGGGCGTCTTCCCCTGTCTTGACAAAATTAGCATCCATGCGTAGTAGAAAAGGGTTAGTACAACTGACCGCCATTGCAGGTGTTGTGCAGAGCTTGCGCAGTTGTATCTGAGGTTCAAAGCACATCAAACAAGTATCATGAAGTTCCGCTTGATATGTTCGTATTTCAAAGTTTCGTAAGTTCTGGAAATGCTGCCTGTTTCCCTCCCTAGCAACGCAGGCTAGTTCGCGATATGAGAATGTGTTCGAGAGCATATCTGAGAGTGACTCTGTATAAGGCTAAAACTGCGATCGAAATACTTAATTCGATGACTAGTTTGCGAGAAGGTTGCAGTGCTGGTAAGGCGTTTGGGAGGTTCAGCTAGCGATCTTCGATTGTTCTGAGGGCATTGAAACTGAAGTATCGGTCATATTCTCAATCTTGCTGTTAGTGGCTTTATATTCGGTGAGGATATTGAGGTCTTTGAGTATGAGATAGCAGGGGAAGACCCTAATACTCAATTTGACTCTAAGGCTGCGCGAGCTGCGCAAGAGGTCTAGCGACACAAAGGACCAATTGGCAAGCTGCGCAACCTCGTCGTCTTCATCAGAGGGAGTGTCCAGAGGTCAGAGGCATTCAGAAAGATAAGGCGAGGCGACGATAAGACCGACGGTAAGCAATTGTCCAAGATTGTCGGTAATTGGCTATAGTATCATTAGACAACGAGGCTGTCATACAAATTTGTACTAATACGCTAATATATGTAAATTTCGAGCCAATATTAGACAACGACACACGCTGGTCATCACATTATCTCTCTATTGAACGAGCCCTCAAGTTTGAAGACCGCCTTAGGACGTTCTGCATACAAAATCAAGATAAGATCCACACCGATACTCTTACTGACGAAGACTGGCTCTACCTACAAGAGATTGCGATCGCACTTGAACCGTTCGCACGAGAAATTAAGCAACTACAAGGCAGCGCTGGCGATGGGCGTCATGGTTCAGTCTGGAAGTGGCTTCCCACCTTCGAAGGACTCAAAAAGCACGTTCAAATCAATATGAAAGCAGCGCAGGCGAAATACCACTTGACACTCCCTCTAATCGTGGCATACCAGCAGTGCTGGCAAAAGCTCGACAAATACTACCTTCTCCCTGATGAGGCTCCCCAAATCTGCGCAGCAGCGACCCTCTTCTCTCCCTTTGCTCGAAAAGCCTTGTTTGACAAGAACTGGGACCAGAAGTGGCTTAATCAGATGCTTGAGACTGTTAAAGAACACTATAAAGTACACTATGCAGATACTGGCGATACTACGGAAGAGAAGGCGCAAGATGACCCGTCATTAGTGGATATTGAGCTTGGTCTTGTCCCAAACTACAAACGTGTCGAGGATCAGTTCAATGCATATATTGACGAGCCTCCACTGCATTATAAGGTTGATCTACTCAATTGGTGGGCGCATTCAGGCTTCCCTCATCTGTGACAAATGGCCTTTGATCTTATCTCGATACCAGCGATGTCAGCAGAGGTAGAGAGAGTCTTCTCTTCAGCTAAACAACTTCTTACACCTGGGCGCAACCGGACAAATAGTGACTCCCTTGATAAGTACGAATTGCTGCGCAATTGGTGGCTTCATGACCTTATTCTACAGACACTTACCGTCGACGACGAGTGACTCGAAAGACTCGAGTCAGATAAGTCGAGTCGGGGCAGAGACAATGAGTTTGACTCGAGTCTTGCAACACTGGTTGCATAGTTATGACTGTAACTGTCAGTCAATAACCAGTGCTGTCAGTCAGCGCGCCATTTAAGCCGCTGATAGCAGCGCGAAGCAGCGCATCGCAGCGTCAGCGCCATTCCATCGCGCTGCTATCAGCGCAGCGGGACCGGTCACTGCGCTGTTCAGCGGCTGATATGACGTAAACAAGGTGAGTATGTAGGTGCCTCGTTCAGTTATTCTCGTGCTTGTCAGTGAAAGCACGCCTATCATCGTGAAGCAAGTCAATATCCGGTACTGACCTGCCTCTGTATTCTTTGTCCAAAAAATTGTCAAGGGCCACGCGTTAGCTGAGCTTCTTGGCACCACTTGACCAATGAATCAGCCCGGACAGAGAAGCTAAAGGTTGCATGACAGTGATCCACCTCTAATCAGTACTTTGGTCTTCTGTACCTCAATCAGCGATAACAGTCTACTAATATGGTTTTAATACATCATTCATAACTCTCAAGAAGAATACGATGACACAAGCTACACTTCAAAAACGTAGCGGTCATGACAGAGGACGATTGCATGATCCAAGGTGGCTGGGAAGGGTGGCTGGTGTCGAGCAATGATGGGCGAAAAATATTCAGGGCGGCCACGGACACCGCTACTGATAGAACGAGGGTGACTGATACCACCACCTTTACTCTTCATGACAACCGCAATGCTCGAAAAGCCGGAGCTAATGGAGCAAAGTATCTATGCTACGGATGGTGGCGGCTCAGTGCATCGTGGAGGCTCCGATACACTTCCAGCTGCCCGGCGCTTCCGAGCGAAAAGAAAGGACCGGTGGGTGGAGTACGTGCAAATTCAGCTCGACAATCCTCGTCACAGAGCCGACTACTGGGCGGATGGGTATCAGCTCGAGCTACAAGAATGGGTGAAGGGCGAGAAACCTATTTTCTGGGCATGCAAAAGCTGTCTAGATCGTCAGGTTCCCAAAATTTCGATTCAAAGTGTTTCCAGCTCCACCCATATTCGGAATCACCTACTCAACGACCACAATATTGCCACGGGAAAGCTCGTAGCGAAGCCCACCGGCAAACAGACCAGCGTGGTCGATATGCAACGGGCCGCGCCGGCGAAGCATGAACGTAGCGACGTGGTCGACAAAGACAACAAGGCGATGCGAGAGAACCGGTTTCGGCTCGCACTCGTGCGTTTCATCTCGTGTGTCCATCTCGGCTTCGCCATCGTGGAACAGTGGTCTTTCCAGCGATTTTGTGCCACACTCTCCAACGATGTCATCGAAATCTTCCCGTTCAGTCACGTCACTGTCGCAACATGGGTCATGGCCAACTTCGAGGAGAGGAGGGCGAAAGTCAAGCGCATGGTGCACAAGTCGCGCTCGAGAATTCACATCTCCTTCGACATCTGGACGAGCAGAAACGGTTATGCAATGCTAGCTGTGGTCGGTCATTATATTGACCAGGAAGCGACGTCACAATCAGCGTTGCTAGGTCTTCGTGCCATTGCAGGTGCCCATACTGGCGAGAATATCGCGGAGGTGGTGGTGCAGGTCCTCAGAGACTACGAGATCGATTCAGCCCGCCTGGGCTGCTTCGTTCTCGACAATGCGACCAACAACGATACCTGCGTGGAAAGTGTTGCGAGGGATTTCGGTTGGCCAGGGGCGGAGGCGAAGGGGCGAAGGCTCCGCTGTATGGGACACACCATTAACCTAGTAGCTCAAGCTTTCCTGTTCGGTTCCGAGAGCGAGGTGTTCGACGCGACCATCAAAGCCTACGAAGACGACATCGACCAGGGTAAGGTGGATTTATCACAGCTCCGGGGTCCTGTGGGCAAGCTTCACCATATCGTCCTTCACATCCGCAAGAATCCCCAGCGACGAAATGCATTTAAACGAGGCGACGAGCACTGCAATCCGACCAAATTGGTCCCGAAGCGGGACAACGATACACGGTGGAACTCGGCCTATGAGATGATTAAGCAAGCGATGAAGCTACGGAATCATATCGACCTCTATTGTATGAACTTCAGTCAAGAGCGAGTTGGGGAGGAAGGTCTCGCCGTGGTGCAGATTTTGACCCAGGAGGACTGGCTGATCCTGGCGCAAATCTGTGCGTGTTTGGAGGTCTTCAAAGACGCGGCGATGAAACTACAGGGCGCTGCCAGAGACACACAGTTCGGATTCATCTGGGAAGCTACGCCTTGGTTTGAGATGTTGTCGCTCACATTGAAAGAATTTCGAGACGTCCATCCCCTTGCTACTACCTTCGCCTCTACTGTGATCGATGAGCTGGGGGTGAATCCGGAGGAACCAATTTGGCGACCAGGCGATGATCCGGCGACCGAGTTTATCACCGAAGCTTGCAACTTCGCGCACGAGAAGCTGAAGAAGTACTACGACCTCACAGGCGATTCAGTTTGGTGGCTTGTGGGTCTGATAATGAATCCTACACTGAAATGGAAATATCTTGAGTATAGTTGGAAGAATGAAGAAAATTGGCTTGCGACTGCAGAGAAGCAAGTCCAGGCACTGTGGAAGAAGGATTACAAACCTAGCACAACTTCCCCAGCTGCGGCTTCCATGGGATGTGCTACGGTGCTGACTACCAGGGTGGCTGTCCCCTCGAAGCGCAAAAGACAGCAAGATAGTGCGTTCTTTGGTCACATGTACGGTTGGAAAGACGACGACCGACAGTCCAGCCTCATGCGCGACGAATATGAAATCTATTGCAATGAAGCGCCGCTGGAAGTAACCCCGCCGGAAACTGGTGTCGACGATGCTACTCATCTCCGCCGGCTGCGTGGCCAGATCCTACAATATTGGATCGACAATGAGAAACGCTTTCCGAATCTCTCCCGGTTGGCTTTCGATACGCTGTCCATACCAGCGATGTCGGCCGAATGCGAGAGGACGTTCTCAAGCGCAAAGATCACCGTTGGCGAACACCGATGCTCGCTGGAGCCACCGCAGATTGAAGCGGTCGAATGCCTAAGGCAGTGGTGGAACCGGCAGCTGGTAAGTGGATTTCAAGCTCTGCTGACATAATCTTGCACCCACTGACCAGGTCGGCTATGATAAGTGGACTGATATCAGCGGAACTTCAGCGGCTTACAGCGCAGCGCAGCGAGGACGGAAGAAGCGCTGATGATGAGCAGCGCAGCGCAGCGGAACTGAAAAAAGCGCTGCGCTGCAGCTGCTGACAGCACTGCTAATATATGCTTAGAAGTTGATCCCTGGGCGCCTCATTGTCGAGGTCTTGGCAGTATCGATATTAGATACGATGTCATCTAACATCTGATATGATATTGCGATATGTGATATCAAGAATATTAAGTATTGATATCACAATTCGTGCACACTGAGTCTTTGTACTCCCAAAACTTGTGCGTTTGCTTCAGAAGCGCTGCTATAGGCGATCCACTTGCTTTGAATCGATTCGTCACGCGGTTACTGTCGTTTGTGCCGTTGGCGTATAATCAGTCCATTTCGGAATGCGTTTCCAATGCCGCTGGGAGCGCCATTATTTTGCAGCCTCAAATTCTTTCTCCAGCCCAGCTGACGTGGTTGTGTTGTGTACAGGTTGCACAAGCAGTACACCTGTTGGACTGTTCATACACTTTGCGGAGAGCAGAATCCGCAGAACACGAATGGTAGAAAAATCGCTCTCCGCGTTAGTGCCTAGGCCTGCCACACGGCATCTCTCTCAGAACAGATCGCAGTAACATTGAAGTTTGACCAACTTTCTATCGAAGATGGGTGCAACAAATTCATCACGTTGTGTGCCGCCGGACTATCCAATCAGAGAGGGGCAGAACGCCGAAATGCCATTCGCAGGAGGAAACAGTCACGCTGTGCTACACATACACCAGCATAGGAGCGACAAGAGATCTAACCAATCAACTGGCGCTATTCTAATCGAATTGAGAAGCCTTTATGACTGTCTGTTACAATGTAACCAGGACACCAATACTCAGAACGCTTGTCTGGCACAGAAAGCTGAAAGCCTTCGTCGCGACAACCAGGCTCTGATTCAAAGCTTGGCAGATACACAGTGCAGAATTTGCGACCTACGGTCGGCCCAAGCGGTCCAGCAGCATCGAGTGGAATCATTAACGGCCCAGCGCGATCGTTTCGAAGAGGAGTTGGTGTCTCTGCGGTGCGAAGAGCAGACCTGGACGAAAAAGGTCAACAAGCTCATCGACGCCAACAATACTATAGCAGACGAGCTCACGAGAACCCTGTATGAAAACGACGAGTTGCTCAGGCAAGTCCACAAGCTGAGGCTTATGCGCGACATCAAGAGACACGGCCGCCAACAACAGGAATATCGTGTCCTTGAGCTGGAAAAGACATTACAAGCTCAATCTCAGGCTGAACGCGGCCACAGGGAGACAACACAGTTCATGAACGAGGAGAAGATTGGTCACTCGGTAGTGGCCCGTCCAGTGACTTCGTACGACCAGAATACGGACCCTAACTGGGACTGCATCAAGGTTGATCGTGGTGCCAAAACGAATGCTGGCAGCATTGCGGTTTACCGCGAACCTCGAGAGCAGACGTTGAACAAAAAGAAAATGCAGATGAATGAGAGAAGAAGAGCCAAGCATTCCTTCAAACCTCCTTCTCGGAGTCGTAAAAAGCCTACACAACACTCAGACGCGGACGCGAGAAGGGAGGCTGTGTTCCACAGAGAGCAGCGACGAAACAATGATGGGCCGAACAGATTTAACAGCAGTCCAGTAAATCAGGTTGAGGTGAAGACAGCCGACGATGATGACACAATTGTCGTCTACACGGGTCCATGAGGTGACATGGACAAGGTTGGAGCTTATGAGAGAGTGAACCATCGAATTACCTACCGTGCGGCAAATCTGAGGCTGCGCAGTCGCGCAAACGAGTTTTATTCATTCCTGACAGCAGAACATGACGAGATCAGCGAAATTCCACGGTAGTGGTGAACGGGGGAAGGTGAGAAGTAAGACCCGAGGAGGATGTCTAGCACAATACTACAATTTTCTATTCTGTAGCGTTGCATACAGGCCGTTTGGACAGCTGACATTCGAGCTCTGGTGGCACTTGCCTACCCAAGATGCCAATAAGACGTTGAATGTACCTGTGGTGTCTAGGTTAGAGTCTTTCCAGTCTGACTCCGGACGTGGATCTCCTGCAAACGCCTCTATTCGGTTCCTCTCCACCACGCCTCAGCCGTCGACCTCTTCGAGTTTGCCCTTCAGATCACGCGCAAAGACACTGGCCAGTCTTGGCTCCGCATCGAGGAATAATTCTAAGAAAGATCGATCTCCGAGAGAATTTAAACTGCCTCATGATCCATTTGTTAATGGTCAGCCGATCGAGGTCTTCCTGTACAAGGATGCTGCCGAACGTCCAATTTGCTGTCTGTACTATCCGCCCTACCTGAATATTACTCGATTTTGTGAGCAAGCTATATGTTCTGAATGCTTCGTTCAGATCAAACGGCCGGACCCGCATCCATCAGAGCATAATGGGCCTGACTTGAATGCTCCACCTATTTCGGAAGAAGAAAGACTGGCACAAGCTGAAGGACTGCTGGTATCTGAAGTCGCCACATGCCCATATTGTAAGACCCCAGCGTTTCGGCATCACATATGTACCTCCCCCGTTCCACCGGGGATTGACATGCGGGTCTGGCGCTCAGCCATATGGAGTGATGTCTGCAAGGTCTAGTCAGACTTCAGTCGCATCCTCAACTCTTGCACCAGGCCCTAACCGAAGACGTGGGACGTCATTGTCTGCAACCACACCTGAAGTCGTTACCACGGACAAGGTCCGACCAGATTGGGCGAACAAGCTTGCTACTGCTCGAGCTCATGCGGCTCGAAGATCAGCAGCTGCCAGCGCATTGCACGCGCAGCATATCTCATGAATGATCGAGGTCAAAGGCCTCCGCCAGGAGCGTTTGGCCGGAGAAATGTGCTTCGAAGGTCACCACTGGGTGATGATGGGCAACCCTCAGATGCTCAAATGAGTGCTCTCTCCTTCCTCGCAGAATGTCACGCAGCCCTAGCAGACCGAGGCCAGGGTGGCCCGTTTACCCGACCACCTCCACGAGGAAGCAGCTCGAGACGAAGTCCAATGGACGATCTCGAGGAAATGGTCATGATGGAAGCCATTCGTCTGAGTTTGGCGGCTGAAGAAGATCGCAAGGAAAGGAAGACAAGGATGCCAAAAGAAGGCCAAGAAGGAAGAGAGAGAACAAAAGAAAGCAAAGAAAGCGGCAAGGAAGAATGGCACTTCCCTCAGGGGAGGCTCCCCTACTGTTAACATCGCATACCTGTTGATTTTGCCTGTGAGCCACAATGGTAATGTTGAGTGTCTTATCTGCCGTCTGTGAGCCAACGATATTGCTGCATCGCGATATTATCGAAACTCTATTGGGCAGCCGAGAAAGTTCTGAGGATGTAAAACATGCAAGCAACAACGAAGCCAGCACGAACGTTAACTGAGAGAGCTGACCAGGCTCAGTACTTTGCGCTCCCACTCCATGCGTCGTAGATCCTCTCTTGTAAGACGTACCATGCTACGTAGCTGGGCGACGACGTGCTTTGTGGTGCTATGATACGGGGCGCTATGATACGGTGTTACGTAGCTGGCTAGCGCTGCTTGTACTTGAAGGTCTCCTTCGGCTCGTCGATATCAGCAGAGAAGACTGGGCCCCAGTTTGCCACAATGAAGTTATCCGTTGTCACTCTTTGGTCTCTTCGCTGCTGGGCTAGCCGCGCCTGTGGCTGCACCTGAGAACGCCAATGTGGCTGTCCGTGCACCTGGTGATCAAGGTTCTTACACAGTATCTGGCCTGGGCAAGAGGAAGCAGGCAAAATTGAATGCTGGAGGCAACACGTTGGACCTGGCTATCGCCCTGCTTCAAACGTAAGCTGCAGCAGACTGTTTCAAAATTTGCAATCGGGAATACTGTACAACTCTCTTAAATATTGGTGTACAGTGGTGTGGTGTGATGTATTTTCAGTTGTTTACAGTCTTTGCCAAATCCGAGTGAACGACAGCAAGAGAAGGACAATTTTGACGATCCGGCGACAAGGATCGCCCCGTAGCGCATTGCTCTTTGCACCTTCTCGCCAAGCTTTATTTCCCCAGATCGCATCTACCACATCTTACTGCGATGAACGCCAGGTGAGTTGACAATACCCTTGACGTTCCACAAACTCCTACATCGTGCTAACTCCACCCATATAGAATGGCGGACAACGTTGACAATGTGCGGACGGCGGTTACTACACAACGTTCCCCTATAGACGCGAGGGGTAATGCTCTGACGACTACTATGTGCTTTAGACAAATTTGGGGGAGACAAACGAGGTCGAGTAGAGACTAGATCCAATGGCAAACGCACACAAGCACGATCACGCGAGGACAAGTTCCCCGTTCAGGAGCCCACACCGACACCACTCAAGCACAATCGCACAATGAAGGTTGGTCAATCTCAATATGACGAGATGACATGGTAGGACGAGACATCGCTGTGATGGACAATGAAGACCACCAATGCCGAGCTTGTCAGCACTCATTACAACAACACAAAAAGCCGTAGGTTGCGTCTAACCCTTGTATCGACAATATCTCCCATTGAGAGTATCTCAACCAGAAGCGTCAATTTGAAGCAAGATCGAGGTGAGTAGCCGGTGAGCCTACTCCGCTGGCATCATGACGGATGGAAGACAATGATTCTAGAGTTAACATACCGCCAATGGTGACGAAGATTCTGTTTACAGTTTTGCATCGGAGCGTTCTGTCCATTCCAGCGATGACGAGGACGAATTGCCTGTCTCAGACCTCGAGCAGACTATGGATAAGATCTTTGCATTCTTCCAAGGCTATATTTGGTGGTTGTACTGAAGCGCAACATGATGAGCAGCGACGGCAGCATATCGCTACCGTAAACGACGATGGCCATCATGTCTTAGATGACATTTTCAACGACCAAGACATCTCTCCGTGCTTGCTTCGCCTGACATGCTCACCTCTGATCGACTTGCCCAGTATACGCCTCCCACTCCTGCTCAGTTTCAATCTGCGTTCTTGTGGCATTTTCTCCTCAGCACCCCGCCCCCAGCATGTCTCTTTACACAAAGAAGAAACCCAAGCCCAATTTTCGCGACAGAGATTCGACGTTGATAGTCGCCTGGCATTTCTCCACTCGCTAGCCGCTTGTCGACAAGGTCTTTTATTGTTTCTGCACCTTGCCGGCCCTCAAAATCGATTGTTTCCCTGACCAAGGGGTGATTGACCCGATGCCTTGGCCGCATCTTGGACCCGGCTGTCTATCGACCACTGTAAAGCCCACTACTCCCAGCACCTTCCGTCCAGCTTTCGTTACACATTTCCCAATTCAAAAGCTCGACAAGTGGAGTGACGAAAGATCGAGAGGGTCAAGCTATCGGAGTAACTCGCTACTATTTGGACTGACGTTCTGCACACCGTCAGCACCGAGCCCCGTCTCCAAGATTTCCGTGAGCCTCGGCTTTTCTTTTCCGCCAAAGGATGCAAACTCGAATTCAAGACGAGTCTATCTCGGCCACCACTCCTCGATGCGATGGAATATTTTGGTTCTTACCTCGGCGACGTGTTTCTGACCGAGTTTGTTGACCGGGAGCGCTACACCGATCTCCCATCTGACATCTGTCCCGGCGTCGGCTACCTCGGTACCGACAATGGCGATGATCATAAGTCATCGCAGAGACTGCAGCGTTACAAACCTCGAGACAAGGCATGCCTCGAGTCAGACATCGTCGTCGCTGCCTCGCCTCGCCTTGCCTATGCGCTGTGGGCCTCGCCCGCTTCTTTCGGCCGCACGTAGTAGTTGAGGGTCAGCTCTTGCTCGACCGAGCGGATGCGGTCCTGCATCTCTTCCGTCGCTTGATACACGGTGCGGAAGAACCGCACTTCTCGCGCCAGCGAGGCAAGCACGTAGTTCACATGGTCGACCAGATTGTCCGTGGTCGAGCATGCCACGGCTCTGTTAGCATGCGGAAGGACGAGAAGGGCGTGCAAACACGACACAATTAGAGGCTCTTTGCATGCTGTCAATAGCTCCTTCTATGGATGCTCGCCCAGGATAACACCCTCCAGCTCTAAGCGTGAAAGCTTCAGTAAACGGTCGAGTGTCCTCTGTTTAGGTAGCTTGCCCGGACATGCTCCAATACCCGCCCCAGACAGTTCAGCCTCCGGTCATGGAAACGGCGGTCCATGAATTACGATCGTTCCCTCATCCGGTGGTTGAACGTCTCGGCAGACTCCAATGCCCCGTTGACTTCGCTCATACACAATCGGAGTTCGTCCTCCGTGCGGTGCAACTCCGCCTCGGTCTGCCCTCAATCGGTCCTCGGAAGCTTGCAGCCTAGCGCCCGGGTTAGATCAACGTCGACCAGACAACGGCCAACCCATCTCTGACCTAGCTTGCAGAACTGGCTGTCGCCCGTGACGTAGCGGGGAAGTGGTCTTCACTGTGTGCTCGAACCGCTGAACCTCACCGAACACGTTGCGGATGGGAAGATGGACGCCGACATAAGACGTTGCACAGTGACTTGTAAGATAACTGCAGGACTCGAGGGCGACGATATGTGGTAGAGTAAGGAGAGGCGCACAGAGCGCAGACTGCATTATGAAAATGTGCACTTGGAGAAGGAAGCGCGCAGAAGGAGCACAACTTATGCTCCGGACAGTTGGCGGGGCAACAATGTTGTGGCGCAGAGCCGGGACGTTCGCTGGAGGCTGCCGCCTCCGATGTCTTCCGTGCGACACACGTCGCAGCGCGATGGTTCCCAACCAGCACTGATTCTGATCCTTCGCGCATCTTGACGTTCGATGCTGAAGCACGCACGATGTAGAATTAATGCAGGAGCTATACCTAAAGTTCTGGTCTGATCGAAACAACTTACTTATTCATAGCATATCACACCTTTCATAACCGGACGTCGTCAGTATCATTCTCTGACCTACTAACGATGGCATGAACAGCAGAGGGCGGCGTGAAGGACAATCGGATGCCTAGCCAACAAGGTGTTACGGTATAATCCTCTGCACCTCTAGAGGCACCGCAATTATTCTATCATGCATTCTCATGGCCCGGACCTATAACTTTCGACTGCACCTCTAGTCCTCAGATATACCCTCCCCGGACACCCACCAACCTCTTTGTATCTGCCTCATTCACCGTACGACTGACTTTGATGCGGAGTTTTTCTTCTAAGAAGTGACAGTGGTCCAGTAGGTTTTCGGCTTTACCGAGTAATTCTGATGCCGCGTACTTGTCATGGATATCCTCGTCTTCTTGGCAACGATAACCGCGAAGATCCTTCTCGATTGCCTTGAGGTCTGCAATGGGCAGGTGAACTTCTTGGGAGTATGGGGAATGAGGCATGCTGTACGGGAGACTGATCGGATATGCTTCTGGAAACCGTGTCCCATGGACTTGAGCCTGAACTAAATAGATGTTGCCCAGGTCAGGAGCCTATTTTCGGCCAGGGATATGCATTGCCAAGGTCAAGGGCTTGTTTCAGGTGGCAAAGAGGGTGGGCAGGTAATGCGTTAGGCGTATTTTGCAGACCCGTAAGTGAAAAATGCAGGACCGATTCAACTCGATGAAAAGGGGGCCGCACTTCCAGACAGGCATGGGATTTCATTGATCCAATGCGGCGCCCTCGATCGAGCAGCACGTAAACCAATCCCTCATGGCCTTGTGTTGATCCTGCCTGCAGTACATTGTCGTACCGTCCCCCTTGAAGGAGTACGTTTTGTATCAGCTCTCACAGAAACGAGAAATGCTGGATCCTGTAGCAGTGGGGCTATGTTATTTGCTGCAGGTGACTGACCGGACTTACCCTACGGTTTATCGATGTTGTCGGACTTGTGTCTGAGAGCTTCTGACATGAGAGGAAGTGGTCACTT
>NMUC01000165.1:0-15000 GCA_002319055.1 Knufia petricola | reverse complement strand
CCGTAAAGTTGCGAGGTAACAATGTCGGCTACTAAAAGCTTCACGCCGCTTTAATGAGATACGCCGCCTTTCATCAACCTCGTGCCCGCAGGGGTCAATACAGTCACAGTGTTAAGAGGGTACCTTAATAGATGCCTCCACGTGACCAGCAACGAGTTGCCAAATTGGTCAGCTATGATGACCATTAATGATCGTATCGATATAATTAGGTCAGGCTAAATGGCGCCGCTGCTCTGCACAATCTTTTCCACCATAAGCATGTCGAGCGCCGGAAGATGCATGCCATTAGCTTCCTCACAGGGGCCAAGAGACAAGAATATCGATGAGACTACGCCGTAACCGCAAGGAATTCGAGTTGTCTAACAAAGATGAGCCGAGCAACTCGAGGATGGAAAAACGGGTCAGGGAACGATGTTGGAGTATAATGTAGTGGGGAATTTAGGCGAAACTTAGCAGGCTAACCTAGACGAAACATCATACCCGTCCAGTTCGAAATGTTGACGAGCGTAGGATCGTGATCCAAAATTTCTCAGGCAGTCCCAGTCGTCCACGGGTGTATTTTGGGAAGCAGCGGGACTCTCGCTTATGCTCTCGTATTGTGCGTAAAGATTACAAGATCCAGGTTCGGCAGCCAGGCGTCACGGGACAATATGGTGACTTCAGGTGGTTCAAGTTGTTTGGAAACACATCCAAACAATGAAATTTTGACATGGCCACTGAGGAATCGATTACTAGTTCAATCCGTCTGGAGCCTCATGTCGGTTAACAGTAACTGCCAGTACCAGCCGCCACCCAATAGGATCACAGCGACCTTGGTGGCCCGCCATATCCATTGTATTCTATCATTACTACCGTTAAACAGCAACCTGGTATATATCATCATATTTATCATTTCAGCAAAGAGCCGGCTACTTTGTAAGGCTGCATTTGGGGTACAAAAATAATATGGATTCGAGGATCGTCTTCTGGTCTTTGCCGAAAATAGCCCAACTAGTTTGAGGTAACACCTCATTTAGCCCCCATGCTGCATCTTCTATCCTAGCTTATCACGACCACCAAGATCGTTCTTGGGGCTAAGCTCAGAGACAGGGGCTATCGTTTGCCAAAGAGTCATGAACGAATTCATCTGCATGTCTATTTTGATCTGCCTCTTTTTGGGGGCTTCTTCTCTCCCTTGATCTGATTGGTTCTTAAGCGAAACGGCAATACTGTACCGAGTCGATGGATTGCTTTTCCAAGCAAATGTGGCTTCAGTCTCCGCTTTCTCGCTTATACGCGAAGCCGGAGGTGTTTAACTCGCTAGGACTACGGTTTAATCGAGATGAACAACTGATACTCTGCAGAACGATTTGGAAATACTTAAAGAGCATCGGCGAGCCGTCAGCATCTCTCTAAACAACGACAGCAACCACAGAAACTTCTTCAGCAATGGGCTCATCAAACTTACCCCAACGCATAGTATCCTACGCTGTTCCAGGTGTCTTCCTCCTCACAAGTGCACTATGTTTGTACTCATTTCCGAGGTCTAGAGCTCGGTGTGCATTATACAGTATCTAACTAAGTTGTAGGTCATATACAGACAGCCATTTTCAATCCTCTTACCTTGGTCTCCCACTTCACGTCCTATAGAGAGAAAGCCTTCGCTTCTGTCTGGGCAATAGGTGGAGTGATTTGCGCCAAGGACACCCCACCTTCACTAGCTCCAACTCTCGCTCAGAGCAGTGGTGTAATCCTCGATGTGGGTCCTGGAGCGGGGCACCAAGTCTTTCGCTTCTCGAATCCGGAAAATATTAGCGCTATTTATGGCGCAGAACCTGGTGTGAGCATGCATGCTGCATTGCGCAAACGCGCGAAACATGCAGGTCTGGGCGGAAAGTACCACGTGTTAAGCTGTGAAGCAAAGCTTGAGAGCCTTGTCCCGGCACTCTCTAAGGCGGGCGTGCTCAAGCATGGTAATACGATCTTTGACGAAATTGTCTGCATCCGTGTATTATGTGGTGTTCACGAGCCAGATGCAGTGATCGAAGATTTGTATAGCTTGCTTAAGCCTGGTGGAAGAATGGTGGTGTGTGAGCATGTGATCAATTCGGGAGATGGTACGAAGGGTGGTACAAAGGTTGGTCGGATATTGCAGAAATGCTATATGGGGATTGGTTGGAGTCCGTTGATGGGTGGCTGTGAACTGACAAGAGATACCATGGCGTCGCTGAGGAAAGTTGCAGAAAAGGATGGCGGCTGGGAAAAAGTCGATGTCGAGCTTTGTGATCCATACAGTACGATCCCCCATATTGTGGGTGTACTGGTGAAGAAGTGGTAGACAACGTAAAGAATGAGTCGTAAGCGATGACTATAGGCCATCTGCTCAAGCTGTGGGGGCTCGAAGGAAGTGTCTCCGGACCGTCCAGTACTCAGCGCTCAACGCGCACAGCCTCGCCACACTGCACAAGGCTGTCATGGTGATGAAGAGAGGGACTGCCATCTGCGTGATTTATTGCAGGGCTGCAGCTTGACATGGAATTGCAAATGACCAAGGGCGTTGTGCCGTGGGCACAGGCCAATAATCCTGACAACACGGGACATTTTACTGACCGAGTCAATGGAGGACTTAAGGGCCGACTTTGTTCCCCAAATGAACGCACTTTTTGAGATATTGAAGAGTAATATGACGGGAATGAACAGATCTGTCGTAGTTAATAGATACATATGGAGTGTTAGAATCAAATGATAAGCTTTAATAGCTTCCTATCCAGTTAAAAGTCCCCTGGGGAACATTCGGTATATTCGTTTTACTCTTATACGTGTAAAAATATCCATCTCTCTGAGATGCCAGTGAATCCGTGGGTAAACCGAGAATCGGCACATTCTTTTGCAACGACGTCGATACGTGTTGAAATCTGTGCAGCGCTAACTAGCCTTCGGCTGTGCTCGTGTATCCAAGGAATTACCAGAACCACATGTTGCTAACGTGCAAGAGATCCCGCGCTATTCGGTAGAGCATGGTCCTTATTCAGAATGATCAGGTAGTAAATCGCATTAGGATGCCACTGACTAGTGTGCATGCACATTGTACTCGAGCGCAGAGGCAAAAATTCTGCTTCCTATCCAGTGCTTCACTGTTCTGGGACGTAATCCAGGTGTCATTCGTTCCGGCCAAATCACTTGTGCCAGAGATCCCGACGAAGTATATAAGAGGCGGACGGCCTGTCCTTGCTGTCTCAAGCGATCATATCTGCAATAACATCAGCAATGCCTGACTCTGAGCCGCTGTCGGTCATGATGTTATGGTAAACTTCGGCGTTGACTCTGCTCCAGCTGCACTTCTTTTGATAGAACAACAAATATGCGCAAATGCCAAGCGCCCAGAGGTCGATTGAGTTGTTGTATACGACGGCTGGTTGGGTGACTTCGTTTGCTGTTGCATATTTGTATCCACTAGTTTTCTCCGCAAGAGCTCGCTCTTTTGCCTCCTCTTTCTCTTTGAGGAGGATGATCTCAGGCGCCAGGAACGGAATCGTGCCCTTCCTGTGGTCGGCCGATGTGCATTCGAAGGTCGCGTCACCCAAGTCTGTGATGACTGTGATGACTGCTCGTAGGGTCGGTTCTAGCGATACCATCATATTCGTGAGTTTGATTTCACGGTGCATTATGCCCAGTCCGTGCAAGTATTCCAAACCTTCCAAAACCTGATGGACGGCTTCTAATCGAACTTCGAACAACTGCATTGAATCCGCGAGATCGTAGAGCATTTGGTGAAGCAGAGGCTGCAGAAAAAGGGAAAACATCATCCACTGACGATGTTCGGGGCTGTAGCGCGTTATCGGATGATGAGAAATGCTGCAACAAACTGCAAATACGAGACTGTAATGTGTTAGCACATCCACGTCTTAGAAACACATCCTTATACTCGTACATGTGTTCCCAGTTTTCGATACACACTAATCTCTAGGTCGATCGCTCGTGAATTTTGGCGAGTTCGCTTCAAACGCTTGACAACGACAGCTTCTCCTGTCGTCTTTTCTTTTCCCGCGTAAACAGTACCAGATGTTCCGCTGGCAAAGGGAGCCTGGAAGAAAAAACTAGTAATACTTGTAGCTTGTTTCAGACGGTGTTAGCTCCAACGATCTTGGTGTTGCGGATGGCTTTATACCGAAGTGCGCTTGCACTTTTCGAAGCAGCTCACGATATTCTTCTTCCTCCACCAGGACCCACTTGAAGAGGTAGGATAGTCTGCCAAAGGTCAAACTGGTTACAGACGATGCCATTTGACGTGAGCCTTCAAGTTTCTCAATTCCATTCACAACGACTCTTCGCTTGTCGGTATGCAAAATGAGGGTTCCCGAGTCTGTGTGGCGGAGGCGAGCGTGCCTCCCATGCACTTTGTGTTAACAGTATAAACTCCCTGGTTTTGAAGATCGTGTCGTCCACCTCCAATGATCCATCCTCGGCCGACATCATCTGGTAAGCATTCGAAACTTAGACAGTAGTGTCCTGTCCACAGTGCCTATCATTCTCTATCAGTGCGGACTCAGTCTTACTACCGGACCATTTCTCAAGCTCTCTCTTGGATCAGCTCACATATTTTCATGCCGGAATGTAAGTAGACTTGCGTCAGGCGTCTCAAGAGGTGTGGTATTGACATGCAAACAGCCAAACAAGATCATCACGACACAGGCAGTAGCACACTTTAACGTTGAACTGCATTTACCAACAGAGCATGAGGAGTAGACGCAAGTGCAGGTAGGGCTGAATAAAGATATACCTCTGTCAGCCTTCTTTCAGCCTCGGCGCCTTTCCCAGTTCTGTGTAAGCTAGAAATGGTACAGTAGCCAGGCGACTTTACTGATACCCTTTGACGAGAAGCCGCGCAGTAAACCTAAATTTAGATCTTAGAAGAAGAGCACATAAGTTTAAGCGCTTTCTTCTCGCCTTTGTCCCGGACTTCCCCTTCTGGAGGTCAAAACCCTAGACAAAAAACGGACAAGCATGTGGGCTGAAAAAGGCCGGGCTTCTCCGACATCCTACACACCGCTGCTACTTAGAAGCAATCGGTGATATAGCTGTTGAAATAGAACCAAACAAGATTTCGGACGGAGCTTGTTCGGCTCAGGACTGGTTCGAAGCATATGTTGTCGTTGATTGCATTCGTCTTCTCCATACGACTCCCCATATTCGATCTGGGATTGAGGACAAGATATGAAAAACCAGCCAGACGAGATATTAGTGTATCTGGCACTCAAAAATGTCTTTCGGGACACCGATGCACAATTACGAAGGCCTAAGAAGATTCGCGAACTCATCCTCAAGCGACAAGAGAGCATCGATGTACCAGACCTAATTGAGGCCCACAACATCGATAATGTATGCAATGTCGCGAAAGCATTGCTCGAGCAACAGGTCTTTGAGTCTACATTAAAGGCCAAGATTCGATTTCCAGAAGTGTTTGAGGTATCACCTGCGCAGAGCGCAGAGCGATCGGCATCTGAGCAAGAAGCTGCACGTACGGAAGCTGATGCGATCCAAGTCGTTGCCGAGACGAGTTATGCAGCAAGAAAAGCCGCAACGCAGGCTACTCGTACGTTTATCAACCCTCGACCACTCTTGTGCTCACAATCGGGACAGCTCCAAACCCCTCTTCGGCGCCTTCCGGTAAGCGAAAGTTCCAAAATATAGCCTCTGGTAACCCGTCTTTGTATCCAGTCTACCTGCCGTACCAGACACAGCACAAACTTCTAGTGTCTGTGCAACAGTCCTTAGAGAATCTGTTCATGGTAGCTTGGGGATGGTCACAAGCTGGCCTCCGTCGGCGCACGACAGTCGACTCTGAACGCTTTTGACTTACGCGCCAGGAGGTCAAGTACCATGTGTGCCGCATCGTGGATCAAACCACTGATCATGGTCTGCGCCTGTTGAGTCTGCCTCGCGTGGTCGCGAGACCACACGGCAACGGTGGTCCAAAGTGTAGGCCTTCGAATCGGTGTCCAGATGGCCGTCGACCTGAAGGAGTATCGTGAGTACATGTGCTTACTTAATGCCAGTCAGAGGATAGCTACTGAATGTTGATGTCCTGCCCTACTCCTGATATCTACCAGACCATGGATCCCTCGATGAGACATGACATTACCTTCGACACGACCGATCATTGCCAGCTCGACCGGCCATACGTCTTTCCTGCTGGTGCTCCACGGTGCCAGCACCCGCCCTTTGTCGAGCTTCTAGGAGAGCATCTTGCCCATCACGAGTTATGCCCATGGGGAAAGAATCATGGACAAGCGCTCTCCGACTGGGTGAAGCGGTGGAACAGACACGCCATGATCGATATCTCCGACAGCTATGCCGCCTCGCTGACACGAAATGGTGAGGAGCTTCACCACGCGTCCACGCCACGACACGTACACAGACTATATCCGTTAGGCCACGGTCAAGGTGAACACGTCCATGTGCGGCGGAGGGATGGCAGAAAGATGAAGGTCACGGATGGTGGGCAAGGCGTGTGAGACGTCATCGCCGACTGGGCCGGAGGATTCATGACGTCGATGCTAGCCACGATACCGATATGGATCTCCTTCAAGAAACCAACTTCGGTGACCTCGTCCACCAGCACATTCAAGTTTCGACGTTTTGTCCCTCGTAAACTCGCATAGCGACACGAATCCCCCCGGCAGCCGTTTGCCTACCGAGGTTAGTAGCTATGCTAGACCTGAATCGATTCTTTTCTACGACATAGACAACGTGATGGTGGAAAGTTCGATCAGGCCTGCTCATCCCTCTGACGGCGGTTCCTCCCTCAGTGGCGGCAAGATGGCGACATGCTTTACACGGCGTCGTGCTTTTGTGGTAGAGTGGTATCGTCCATCTCGCGCAGCATCACATACTGACGGAGCTTGTGTCGAGGTCAAGACAGAAGACGACGATGGCACGGATTCGGGATGCGGAAGATCTGGTCAAGGCTCGGCACAAGGATAGATCGTCCATCAGCTGCTCAAGCATATCACTAGGCAACAATCGCATCTATTGACACTCGCTTGCCTAACTTTGGAAGCGGTGGTGCACAGTAGTGGTGGTAGACGGTGGTAGGTTCCTGCCGAGTCATGATCAATCATCTCACCAACGAGATGACCTCATATAAGCCGAACGATACGATGTGGGAGTCCATATCTGGTGGTGGAAGAAGACCCCGGTTTGTGGTGTACTGGTTGTGGTCTTCGGTTGTATGACGTACTTCACCACCGTACGACCAGACCAAGAGGCCAAGTACAGTGAGACCTGACGTGGAAGACCCGCATTGCGGTGATCCGACTAGAATGCCAGCACGTCCTCCATGCCTAGGCTTGCGGGACAGTCTCATCTAGCCCCAAGCTGATGCACTCCAACGGTAGGCGTGCCTGGGTCTAGACGTTGAGACCAGATGCCTTTTCTCCACGGCAAGACGGCGGCAGGATGGCAGCAAGGGACGGTGGGCGTTTGCTAGTGGTCGTCAAACATCATAAATCGAATGGTAACCATGATACTGCCGTCTGTCTTCTTCTCGAAGCCCCCAACAGGTCGGTTGTGCAACCGTGCCTCCTTTGCATTCCATCATCTTGCCTTCACAGCAAGGCTACTATCTTGCATCGTCCATATCACAATCTCTGCCGTTGTCCCGCACGCGCATCGAGCACCATGGTAAAAGAATGTCTTTTCTTCTGACTGTCGTGATGAGGCCTACTGACAGCGCGACAGACCCGCAAACGAGCGGCTGAAAGTCTCTCAACAGAGGCCGAAAAGAGGCAGAAGCTAGATTGCAATAAAGACGAGAAAACAGGCACAGAAACGTCTAGTTGGCTCGATACGAGACAGACCGTGGCCGCGTCACCAGCAGAACCCGACGACACGGACAGCGCCACAGCAGTCCTTGACGATCGATATGTCGAGCTTCGGCTTGCGTTATCATACCTCGACCAGCAGAGACAGTATCTCATGCTCGAACCCGTGCTTGGTGACGACATCCAGAGTCAGTTACTGGCTGTTTGGTCCTTGATCAAAGGGGCGCGTGACTCGTATGAGCGGTGCTTCCACTGTTTCGACTACTCGGATACCCTGCCTATCCAGCAAAGACAGGAATCGGTGGTCGTGGACGGCCAGAGGCCACATTCTCACACGATCTCGAGGCCTGGCAGGTTCATGAAGCTTGTGGGCCGTGTTTTGAAAGAGGAGGTCTTCCGGATGGATCTGCTGCACCAGCTTCGGGACTCGGCACCCATCGCGGAATGTGTCAATATCTTGCAAGAAAGTATGTCATTCGTCTCCACATGCAGCTCTCCTGACGTGTATCGTAGTTGCACCCGGGGCTGTACCATGTTGTCGAGCTCGGGCACTCTCGAGCGCATTCTGATCGTCTCGAGGACTTGGTCGCCAAGGCTTGCGAAGAGAGGTTCGATCGCATGCTCGGTCCGTACACTTTCGATTGTCAGCACTTCTTGCGAGAAGCAGTGAGTCTCTCTGTCCGACTACGATTTCATCTGTTGCACGCAGTCCATCGGTACGACTTCGACTACTCTGAGAACGCTGAAGTCTACCAAGCGAAAGCGATGAATGTGCTGAAAAGATCAGATCAGCATATTATACTTCCTGCGATCAGAGTCGGAGGTCGTACCGTCGGCCGAGCTCTCGCCTACTACAATTGGACCAACTGTGAGTAGTGTCTTGTCTCAACTTGATGAAGACGACAAGGAAAGTCGTGAACAATATCTTCAAGCCATAGGGGAAAGCTGCGCGAGTCGGCATCAATGGACAGACAATGGTTTTGCGTCCTCAGCGAAGCATTCTACTGGCCCAGAGACAAGTAGCCATTGTCGATTAGAACCAAGACGGCCATTGATACAGTACCAGAATGAATGGCTCGATCCTTCTTAATATTATCACACGGTGGAAAGTGGCCCCATACCAACCAGTCACCAAACTGATCAGAAATGCTACCGTGGCGGCACCGGAGAGGGGCTGGTTTGACGGGGACAGCACTCAGAAAGCCTTGGCGCCTGCAAGTTCAGTTTCACGCAACTAAGCGGGACCGTAAATGGAGTGGTGTGTGACTGATTATCCTTGCTGTAAAGAGATCTTTGAGGTGTGACCAAAATTGGTGGTTCTTCTCAGACTGTATGAGTAGTCTACTGCTTCAGGCATTTTGTAAGTAGCGCTTGCGACTTGCATCTTACTTGCGTAGTTTCTGGGGCTAACCCCGAGCCAGAAGGACTTGATTAGGCATGGTCTGCTGTGACGCCAAGACCTGAGAACACCGGCCATTTGGATTACCACAATGCTAGCCTCTTTCTCGATCATTCTCCATTTGAAATTTCGCAGTCTTGCTCTGGTCCATCGCTTGTATCACTCGTCTGGCTTCTAGAGATTCTTACTTGCTCAAATCAGGCCTGTTACTTGATACGTCCTGCCGGAGGAGTACACGGCTGCGATGGGCAAAACATCCTAATTATGAAGGACAAGCGGTGCTAGACGCACGAGACATGGACCCTGTGCGATATCTACGACTGAGAAGAAGAGGCCAGCATCGGGCCAAGGACAAACAGCCAAGTGTCCGAGAACCCAGGTTTGTGCTTCACTGCTCACACCGTTGACATGAAACAGGAAATACTGCGAACATCAAAGTCAGATTCTCATTCAGCAAAACATCTAATCGTGATGAAGCAGCAGCCAACGTGCGCGATCACCCGGTTCCATCGCTGGTATCTGCACTCTGACCTGTTCCAATGGCGTGCTGGCCTGGAATGTCTAGACAACGGACATGCTCGATCCAGGTGCATTTCAACGGCCCTGAGCATAATGATGACGACGACAACAACAGCGTCTCTGATGCTGAGCATATCTGTCGTAATGATCACGTTTGGCAGACTCGTGCAGCAAGGCATTCGTCACTCGTCAAGTTACGAATGTCTTCGGACGAGGAGGAAGATGCCCGATCGAACTAAGGATGGATTGAAAATGGGCGTTGACAGCTGTGACGACCATTAAGCCCGAGCTCGCCAACAACCATTTGGGACGCACGCCACACTTGCTGTCGAAGGCCAGAGCGCGACGAATTTCAGATCACTTCCCTTTGGGGGCCTCTTGGAGCTATCTGACGACAAACTGGACCTCCTGCAGCACAATTTTGCTGGAGGATATACAGCCAACCAAAACAGTGACCTCTACGCTTCGATTCTCGGAATCACAAGAAACAGTATCTTCGAAGGGTTCGATGCAGTGGAAATGTGCAGAGCCATTAAAAGGTCCCCCATGTTCTCTGAAGAAGAAACGAGCGTCCAGGTTTTGGAAGACTGGAGCTCGAAAATGAAGGGTTCTCTCCGAGTTAGCTTTTGTCACGGATACCTGGTAGGATATCTAGAACAGGCGCCTACGCTATGCTAACGGATTTAGAACCTTCCAACACAAGTCATGTAGGAACTCGGTGTTGGCCAACTGGATAAACTCCACGCTTATCTGTAAGTTGTCAACCACGGGATGGCAAGTAGATGATGAAGTGATGATTACCAGCTCGTCATCCAACCAAGATTGTTGAGAGTTGCCAGGCAGATATCGACTGAACTTGCGGTGTGGATCGTCCGTGTCCAGTTGCGTACCAGGTAGGATAGTCCGAGCTAATTTAACAGCTTCATCAACGAGACTTTTCAGTTGTGATAATCTGTTAGGTCTCTCCTCCGACGGTCCAGGTTCAGGAAACATACCAGTCTGACCGGACGACGCAGGTGATTTGGAAGAGGACCTTTCCCCATCACTCCGCGCGGTATCCAACGCAGGTCCCTCCGCTCGAGTTGGCTGCAATCTAGTCATCCATGTCTTCTACAGAATACGAAATGCAGCTGATCGTGCAAGAGCAATGTGTTCGCCTGCGTCCGCCACGAATAGATGAGGCAAGTCGGCCAAAAGTGGGTACGCGTTTGACCGCCCTAGCGATCCATTGAAGCTTGTACGCAACCTGCTCGGTCTATTGAGTAGAACCCTGAGGTTTCAGTTGACGTCGTCTCAACCTCTCTCCTCCTGCTTTTCCTGCTCGCAAGTGAGTGACTGCCCAGTTCACATAACTCAGGTGAGACCGGCTTCGGCTACGCGCAAAACCCGTTGTTTTGTCAATGACATCATGGTAAACAGGAGCAGATCCGACTTCTGAGCCAAGGTACTTCCCCTACCTTGGGTTGTTTTTGTGATTCATGAGGTATAGAGTACTGCCGGTTCTTATGAGAACATTCATGCCTCGAGACCCATATCCATTGCCACAACATCCTGATAGAGGCACTTCGATTTCGTCCTTGCCGAAGCGGATAACATTCCTTCATCCGGGGTATGGGCGCGGATGCACAACCGTTACTGATTCTCCCTGCTTGCGACCGCAACGACACCATAGACCACGAGATCGCACGTATTGCGTGTGCAGTTGTTGCCTGCAACGAGTTTGACGGATCTTCACAATTAACATCTGTGGGAATTGCCGAGTTTACGAAGCGCAGTTGCTCTTCACTGAGGAAGGGTACTTCTTCCACGTACCCAAGCAAGCCGGTATGTCTTAGACTTTGCTACACGGCATCACTGACACTTATTCCAGACCAAGTACGTCCTTATCCTGTTTACCCTTCTTTTCGTCATTGGTCTCCTCCCCCTTTGGCGCAGCTTCCACCTCCTTGGAGGGATTGTCCAATCCCCGATGCTCTGGCCTCAAGCGGGCGCCTCACGTCAGTCATCGCACACAACATCATCAAGCCTGACGGGACGTGTAGGATAACCAATTGCACTGAGCAAACGGAAGCGGCACATAACATCCCAGAGGCCGAATCGGAATGGTTCCAATCCAGAGGATTGACCCGTCGGGCGAAGATGGAGGACGAAAGCAATTTCCTGCTCTTGAAAGTGACGTGCATAAGCAATGCCGGGACCAGAACTTTACGGGGCGTGGACGAAGCCAAAGGCCGAAGAAGATTAAGGAGAAAGAGATGGAGCTGAGGGGAGGACAAGCCGTCGGTGGTCAAGAAGCTCAGCCTCATTGAGTGGAAACGATACACGGAACACTTCATTTTCGAATTTCGACATCTCTGGTAGCGAGTCGAGTCGGGGTCGCAAGCGACGACGAAGGGAGTTGTCAGATCAGGCCACATACAGACACTTATCGGATTCGGGATTTTAGAACCGCCGATAGAGACAGGTTGACGAGGACTTGTGGAGAGTCTCGTCACGTAGTTACGTAGTCATAATCGTTCCATCGCAGTTGAGAGCTAGCTCGAAACTCTTGCTACTCCCACCCCAAGTGGCCCATTTCGTTGCGGTTTCAAGACCAAGATAGTTCCTGCGAGTTAGAACCAATACAGATCCCGGACGAGGCAAGCCCAAGTATGAAGCAAGCAGGACAGTGAAGAAAGATATCGAGGGTGCGATGAACAGTTTGGTCTTGCTCAGCTGAATTCTATTTCCTGCTAGCATGTTGATGCATCTTGTAGTGGCGTTGGCTCTAGTACTAGATGCTCGATCACTGCGGGAAAAGACGTAGCCGAGTTTGAGCTTTCATCGATAGATTCCACAAGGGGCACTGTTTCGACGGCCCCTGGACAAACCTGATGTCGAACATGCGAATCAGGGTTCTGAGCCTCTCTCTGGCGCAGGAAGTCCAGCAAGTCCTTGGAATTAAAGTCCAGCAATGATCCCCTTTTATTTTGTAACATCACTTGTTGTACGAGGAGAGGTATGGGCCTCTGCCCACCTCTGGCACAGAGGGTCTGGCCTCTCCAAGGATCACTGTCACCGTTGCTTCATGGTTGCAAAGTGGCGTAAGTCAGCGCAGTGACGGGTAAGGCCTCAACTGACATCGGCAACAGGGCCGAACATCACCATCTCCCCCGAACGTGATGAATCATCTAACGCAGCTCGACATAGCTGACAGCCCCATGACGCCACCTCAGCGCTGTCAGTGCGGCCACTCGGCCAGGCAGCTCGCCTTTGACCATCTCGATGTCGATCGTGCATGATTCGCCATGTATGCTTGATTGATTGCCGATCCTCGAGGCCCCGTCTGCGGCCACGGGTGGTCATCAAGTTGATCACAGGCACACGTCCAGAAAGGCGCGTCGAATGGTGACGAATACAGCTCCGAGATGAGGAGGCATCGCAAAGAAGCCTGTACTATGGTGTTTGACATTGCCATCTTTCGTCGCTGTCACAACTCATCGTCCATCTGTGGAGAGGCCCGTGCTCTCGTCTTGCACGTCGTGACCATGAGCGAGTTCCGCCTCACGAGCCATCGCAGGTGATTTGTGCGTACACCTCTGGAGGGCGGACGGTGAAGGTGTCACAGTGACATCTATCCGGGCACCGAGTGGGAACAAAGGAATTGAGCGAGGAGATCGAGTGAATCCACGTCGGGGTTGAGTTATAGGACCACGAAGGTCTTTCTTGAACGACTGTGACCTGCAGGCCAAGTGGCATAGATCTGGAACAGCCCGCGACTCAGGCCAGGCTACAGATGAACACCTCCCGAAACATGTTCTAGCAGGACCTAAGTCTCAGCCGTGTCGTGTTCAGCCTGATTTCTTTTTAGCCTTGGTTTCGGGACTTTACCAAACGTTGAGTCGCACTGGCTGACGGCCATTCCATCGTCGCAACGAGCACGGCAGCGCAGACTGACAGCGATCGGGTGGTAGAAGCTGCAGTGCTCGAATACCAGAGCCACTGAAACCCTCCATCATCCGCTGCTGACGTGGGCGATGCAGGTCACCACACCGAGCGAACCTCAATTCCTGGAATGGCGGCCGTACTTAGCCAGAAGCGCGAGATCTGCAGCGACCAGGTCCCTGGCAAGGGAGAAGTCTACGGTGAGAGAGGGCCCAGTATTTGACGATTGACGTGATCATGGGTCATCACATCATCGGCCAGAGCAGGTAGGGATCCCAAAAAAGGTGCAGCCATAGGAGACTTCCTACCATGGAGAGGACAGAGTAATGCTCGACCCAGGACCATGGCGCGGGCAGCCCGCGGGCAGCAGCAAGGGATCGTTCTCGACGTTGGAAACAGCAGGGGTAATGCCATTCGACACTCGCTAGTCTTGTGGCCGCCGCCGATACTCGACGACCTCCCACACACCACTACATCACGGTGAGACTGCTGCCAAACGTTGATGCGACGCCTTTGACAAGACGATCCAGCTGACATCGACGCCTCATAGAGTTTATTGATGGTTGACCTCCTTCACCCGCGACACGCTGGCTTGGTGATCACCAACAGCAAGATGCAAAGAGAATGTAGGACGTGCTCAGCTCGAAGGGAATCGAATCATACTAGGTCATCTGCCTTGCTTGTCCGAATGGGGAAAACCTAAAGAATGTCCATCGCTCCTCTACGCATATTCGACTTCTGGGCCACGACGGACCAGCCTCGTCGTCTAGGGCTCCTTCTCACACAGGCTGGGATCGATCCCGCCCATGTCAGTGACGACGGAGCAAAACGCTTCCTCGCACATGTAGGAGCGGTAGATGCTGCTGATACCATCCTGAATGGTCCAATATCCTCCACTCCCGAACTTGGTCCAGTCGTCCTGATCGCCGCGATCACAGTCCTCCGCGGAAAAGACGGTGCACACACTGTCGCCGACGAGCTGTGGGACCCTTCAGTTAGCATCCGGATCGTGCGTCCAGAGGGAGGGGAGAGCCGACCTTGATACTGCTACCGACGTCGCCTTTGGCATTCGAGTCCGGAATCTTGCGACACCCCGTCTCCCACACGAGGTCTTCGGTGACACATGGCGGACCGCCGTCGGGCTCGTTGCAGAAGGTGATGTTACCCGGCGTACGGAGCGATGTCACCACGGAAAAACATACCCCGAGAACGTACACTTTCTTCATGACTTTCGGCGACGTTGTTGCACTAGTGTCCGAGATTCAGAATGGGTCGGAGCACGAGGAGAGTCTTTCTTGCCCAGGTTGATCCGACCAGGATGGTGATGGATCCAAAACACCGCTCTGGCTGTGGTGT